>SADC01000346.1:0-104277 GCA_004194705.1 Ditylenchus dipsaci
GGAAAATGACCTGATCCATGGAGAAAACGAAGCACCACAAAATCAAAGGAAAGATCAAAGAACTAGAAAGCCGATGCACCCAGCACCAAGGTCATTCTTCATCTAACAAAGCCAACCGCTCACTGCTAAACTTTTCAACCTTAAATGGAATGCTTAAAAAATGGTGGATACCATGAGCTTAACTGGGATCCCCTGCCTGTGAGTATTTAATCTAATTAGGTTGTCGAGTTCGAGTACTTACTCGTAACTCAAAAACTCGAAATTTTTTCACGGCCGATTTCGCATCGGAATGAAAACCTGTTTTACAATATACGCTCAACTTTTAATTTGGAGTATAGATTGTAAAATCAGATTTTTGCTTCTATGCGAAGATCGCCGTAAAAAAATTTCGAGTTTTCCAGTTTCGAGCAATAAATCGAAACTTGACAACCCTAAATAAAATCTTGGAATACAAAAAATGAATGAAATATTGTTATACTAACTATTGCTTAAAAAGAGTGAAATACTGTATTCTCTTTTAAAGAAAGGGGGGGTGGAGAAGTAGGGTTTTCGAGCCGAAGTTTCGAAATCGAAATTTCGGCTCAAAAGTTCGATTTTTTCGAATTCGAGCTTCGAACTTCGAACCGAGCCGAAAGCTCGAAATTTCGAACAGCTTCAAACTTTCGAGCCGAAGGCTCTAAAATTTCGAAGGCTCGACAACCCTATGGATAAGAAAACCATGTGAAAGTGGCGTGCTTTTGGCGAACTTTTTAAGCGCATTTTAAGAACTTCCAACAATATATTACTTGCTTGAATGTCTAGAAAAAGGGCGTTACTGTATATACCCGACGCCGCCAACCGATCCTCCCCCACTTCCCAATCATTTTTGAGGTACCTAAAAACATTTTTTTTGAAAATGCTGAAACTAGTACGGGCTGTCCCTCAGCATAAAGCCCAAAGCTTATGGCTAAGCCTAATTGCTTATCCTAAAAATATTAGTATGGAGGGGAGGTTAAATTACAGTAGCGCCCAAAAAGGTTTAAAATAAACAGCGAAAAGCGCAATAATGATTAAGATAATTATAATTAATTATAAGATAATTATCAAGATCTGTATCTAAGGTATGAGTCTCTGAGCAGAATAAATATTTGCAGAGGTCTTGTTCGTTTCCTTAGCTATTAGGAGCTCAATCAGTTTTTAAAAGGTTTTGAATTTTCTCCCACAAAAATCGAGATCAACGCAAATTTTTGCTGCTTGGAGGATTAAAAATTGGACGAAGCTTTTTTGTAGCAAAAGAGACTTTTTGGGGCAAATCGACTCTTTTTCGGCGCAGAAGAAGCCCAAAAGAGTTGATTTGCGCCAAAAAAGTCTTTTTGCTCCAAAAAAAAGCTTGTCCAAAAAAATTACGAGACTTTTTTAAAAAATTTCAATCGCCCTATAAATTAATTTATTTATTATCAATTGTCGCATTAAAGTACAAAAAAAATTAAAAGACGAGGTGTTGAGCAATAATTACACCATACTTACACCAAAAATATTATGGCCTTTGCAAAATTGCAGAATCATGTGTTCGGTTCTTTTAAAAAAAAAAGCTGCCGGCGAAATTTTTTGCTGTGAGCAAGCATTTGAAAAATATTTGGTCGTCTTGTTTCATTTATTTAGCTCTATTTTATTATTTTAGGGGGTCGATTATTGAACAAAACCAGACGGAATGTTTCTCCTACTAAGGTCAGCAGTGGAACAGTCAATTTCGAGGAACAGGCTGATTCAAGTGCTTTTGTGGACAAATCAAATATGATCAAGACATTCATGAGGATCAAAGAAAAAGCTATCCTTAGTGAGTTTTTTATTCTGGCTAGGTAAAGAATTCTGCAAACACAATATTTGAAAACTACATTTTTGGATTCTTTTATCAAAAAATTTCAATTTCAGCAACAGCTCCAAGAAGTTTTGGAAAGAGCTCGAATCTTCATATGCTGAAGTCGTTTTTGAGCATTGAGGTAGATGATTAGGTAACAAACTGTCGAGGAATCCACAGAGAGCTACGCGGTATTTTACGAAAACCGTGAAAAACTTGCTGTGATGAAGATCAGACTTTCTGGAGAGAACATCTGGGAAATTATCCAGGTTTCTTATTATTATTTCGTTAGAGCTATAGTGAAGGCTGAATTAGCGCATCATCGTAATAATGGCTTAAGTTTGGTTGGCCACTAATATAGTTCATCACTCTCTATAAATCTTTCGTAAAAAGTTATAAAATCTTGTCAAATATTGAAAATGTTTCTTTGAGCTTTTGATTTCATTTGCTGACCAGCGTTTAGCCCTGGATCTCAAAAATGGTTCCTCAGTTCAGTTTAACACAGACTGTTCATGTGTGCCAAGCCCTGCACGAGTTCTCACTGAAATATTTTCTCGATATTGTGTTGAATTGAAGCCATTTTACACAAAAAAAGGACATTGAATTTGCATCAATGGTGCTTTTGGAATAATGTTTTGATGTGGAAACTGCGAAGATAGAATTAATTCAAAAAATAATAACACGTGCGATTTCTGAGAAATTCAAGATCAGCTAAAAAATTTTGAAGCTTTGACACCAGATTCTTGTTCATGGTATATTTACTTTACAAGCTTAAAAAAGGTCTCTGGCTACTTCTTCGGACAGCAGAGACGAAAAGCTTCGGCCTTCCACCACTTGATAGCTTCCTTGGATTCTGTCGGGCCACTGCTGAGCCAAGGCTGGCTTCGAGCTTTCCAATTTTTGACAAGACTAACGCTGCTTTTTTGGCTGCTTCAGATATTGATACAAGAAGTCGAAGAAAGCAAGACAGGCATAGATTTAGTGGAGAGAGAAATGATGGAGGACTGAAATGATTCGCCTTGACAGGAGAATAAATTTTGAGCAATTATCACCGGGCTTGTTTCAACAGAGCTGTTTTCTAAAATTTTACCAGCTTAATAAGCTACTGCTATTGAAGGGCATACCAGCGCGTTACATTGCAATTAAGGCGGGGACCAGCATTTTATTTTTCTCATGAGTCATGACCGTTTTTTATAAGCGCTCTACCTAATCCAACGAAAGTTGTCTGCATATTTTTAAAACTAGGATAAGGTCATTTTGGGTTGGTCCATAAGTTTGCGATTCTTTAATACGCAGCTCGCAAAATTCTGCATGGTTTTCATAATATTTTAGTAATGAACGTCAGTTAAAATTGATAGATGATTACAATCGATATTTGATTTGTAAAATGAGAAAAAATTATTTGATGGGTGCCAAATTTTGAATTTCGTGTTTAAATTTTGATTTTGAAACCATCAACAGAATTTGTTCTGTTTTTACAAATTAAACATTGATTGGAACCCATCTGTTAATTTTAGTAGCCCTTTTAGTAAAAGATTATGAAACCCATGCATAAAATTCGCGAGCTGCGTATAATTAACGCGAACTCATGGACAATTCCAATAAATATTAGAATTGACATGAGACGAGTGAAAATAAAGACGATTTTTGAATAAGTGCTGGTCCCTTAATGCCTTAATTTGTAGTGTATGCCCTTTAAGCTCTCCTGATTTGACAGATGCTGACTCACTGAGGATTTGAGAGCTGCCTGATAAGACAAGAGATGTCACAAATGATCTGAGGTCTAGAGACACAGACACATTATTCTGGTATTTAGTACTAAATCGCCTCAGGACAAAATACAGTATATACCGTATATGTATATATATACCGTATTTCTGTATATACCGTATTTCTTCTAATAGCGCGCATGCGCGGTTATTTTTCAAACCCAAAAAATCTGAAAAATTTCGGGTCAATCTCGAAAACTCCGCGTGCTCAACATAATCTAAAAAGTGGAATCGGTAGAGCTCGTGGGAGTTAAGAAAATGCATTGAACAGCTTTGCAGAAAATTTCTCTGAGCTGAGATATAGGCCTCAAAGGAGGGGGTGCGCGCTTATTAGAGCATGCGCGCTTATTAGAGGAAATACGGTATTCAAACCAAATTCAAATCACAACTTAGTTAAGGAAATAATACAGCAATGAGCAGCTCCGACAATTCATAGCATAAAAATATATTAGCAGAAGAAACAAAATGAATATTTGAGAATAGATCACGAACTTCGGGAACCCATTTTACTCGCTCAAACAAAACTTCTTCCAAATTTTTTGCCTACTAAAATCTTATTCAGCGTGAAAAACTGAAAAAAACGATAAACTTGGTACACATGGCTGGGTGAAAGTTAAGCTACGGTTTCGATTTTGATGAATCATGTACAAAACAGAATTTTTCTTGGTGCCTTCTGTTATTTTTACCTTGATCATCATCGTATTTCGGACTAACGCACCCTTTGAATAGCGCACCCATGAGTCCGGTCTATAAGTGATGCGCCATTTTAAATTATTTTAAGTTTTTAGTCATCAATCTTGATTTCATCGGTATGCGATTCAAGAACTATGACCAATTTGAGAAGCAAGTCCAAAATGCCATCCGCAAATGCTTCGAGGCACACAAATATCTATTAAATCTGTTAATTTCCTTAGAACAGAGCGTTATTGCTAGCACGAAACTTGACGCTAATATTGCACACAAGCGATTCTTAAAATTATTAATCGTGAGATAGTATTGACGGCAAGTTTTTTTGAAATTCATCCTAAATATTCTCTATTTAAACTATTTTCAGACATAGCAGAAAGCCTAGTCCTCTTGTCAGACACTCTTTTCAAATTTTTCCACAAAAAAGTAATTGTCTTGATTGACGAATCAGACGGCCCATTCCACACTGCCATGAAGAACAATGTCGACCTCGACCAAGTCTACGATTTCCTAAATTCCATCCTGCAGTGTTTGGTGAAGGCGGACACAAAAGTTCTGAAATCTTACTTGACTGGAACAACTGGGATGATAGCCGGAGCAAACTCTTGCCTCAACAACATAACCACCTACAGATTCCAGGAAGAGCATCGGTTTTGCAACTACTTTGGCTACACTCAAAGCGAAGTAGACATTTTGCTCCACAACTTCAAAGTTCCGCACCCAGGGATAATCAGCAGATTCTATGGTGGCTACTCCAATGGCACAATTTACAACAGCTATTCCGTCACTAAGTTTCTTGCCAAAGGAAATTGGAAAAGCCGGAACACTTTTGGTGCAAAAGTGGCGCTATCAACAACATCGCCTCTATCTTCCAACTAGAAGGAATCCACCAAACTTTCGAAAAACTGCTCCATGGCGGGGAGGTCAAAGCAGTTAGGAACAGAGACTTCACCATAGAAATCTCAAAAATCTTCAACAACTGATGAAATGGAATAAAGATGAGCCAGCACCATCCGACCACACCTCTTTGTTTATGAACTACCTATATCAGGTTGCTTGCTTTTGAAAGATTTGACATTATTAGACGAGAGAGAAAATTTAAAAAAGAGAACAACCAGCTTTTCCGGGTGTTCATTTTTTTGCCACAGCTCCTCTAAAAGCGCCTCGGAGAGCGTATTTTTGCATGACCCACAGGGAGGGGGGGGGCTTATTAGAGGGGGAGGGCGGTTATTAGAAGGCGGGCTGAAGGAGGGGGGGGGTGGTGCAAGTTTGGTAAGGCTTTTTGATTTTATAAATATTTTTTTTGACGAAAAGTGATACAAAACGACAAAGCTGTCAAAATCTTCATTGAACAAAAACACCATTTTCGCCATTTCAGCTTTGGTCTCCTATTGTTTTTTCTTGAAAAACGGAGTGCTCCCTCTGTTCTTTTTGAATGTGATCATGCTTAGGTTATCATGTTACCATAATCACCCTGATCCCTATAATCATACAACTACAGGGTGTTTTTTTTAATTAAGATTGTTACAGTCTATAGAACTTTTTCATCAGATACATTGAAGAAAATTTATGCTTGTTTGAAAGCCCTTTTCTTACCATTGAATACTTATTTTTTGATTTTGAAAAAAAAAAATTAATTTTTTTTTCAAAGCTACAAAATCTATTGCGAAGAATTATTGCTGGATGTGAGATTGTCAAGATATGGTCTTTTAAGAAAAAACATTTTTGCAAAAATTCGAAAAAATGAAGAAAACTTGAATTTGACTCATTTTCCATTTTTTAAAAAGGCCATATCTCATCATTCTTACGTTGAATTTTTCCTGTAAATTGTTTTTGTAGCTCAAAAACTGCGCTACAGCATGATATTAATATTTTTTGCATTACTAAAAATTAAATCAAAAATTTCATGAAAATTGCTTCTGAACTTGTCGAAAAATAACACAAGTTTTATTTTTTAATTTTTTTTTCACAACCAAATTATTAATTTTTCAAAACCAAAAGTTTAGTGTTTAATCGTAAGAAGAGGGCTTTCAAACAAGCATAAAATTACTTGAATGTGTCTGATGAAAAAATTTTTACAGACTGAAACAATTTCAGACTGAAACAAAACACCGTGTATAATAGATTATATAAATATAATAGATGGAGGGGATCAATACACTTTTCGGAAAAAAAATAGCAAGGCTGAGAAGCTAAAAATGTTGCCCCGTTAAGGTCGATTTATTAATAGATGAAGGGGGGGCTTTTAGAGGAAACACGGTATTTCATTTGTTGAAAGCCAGACCTTTTTGGAAGGATTTTATTTTTCAGGTAAAATGCTGTTACACTTGACCGGTAGCGTCGTAACTCACGTATCGATAAAACAAAATTTTTGAATTTTAATTATAAAAGCAAAAGTAAAATTTTTCAAATAAAAATTTAATGATATTTTAGAAACCTGCTCTCAACTTTAACGTCACTTTTCCTATTTTTCTAAAGTTTTTGAAAAATCTGATTTAACAAAAGTATTTTAAAAGTGTTGAGGGATCGAAGTAAAAATGGTAATAAATTTTGAACAAAAAACTTTTTATCAAAAATAAATTTGAGGAAATTTGTGATACACTCTCTCTATTAGCTGTGAAATGTAAGTTAAATTTTTCAGCTTGGTTATTTGGCGCCTTCTTCCAAAAACTCTGACATGTGTCACATTCCCAACTTAGAAATCAAAGCTGAGTTCAACGAAAGACTCATCGACTACTACATTCGTCACAACAAGGTGCGCGAACAATCTATAGAAGCTTGTGTCAAAATATTGAACAAAATTCTGGATGGTGATCAAACGCGTGTGGAAGATTTTAAAGAAGCTTTGAATCAACTCTTCGAGCACTATGTTTTTGGAAGTCTAACTACGCCGGCGAGGTTCAAGAATAGACAAAGAGAAGCCCTGTTCAAAAAGCAACAGGAAGAAATGAACAAGTGCCTTCTTGAAAAAAGGGCCTTCGTACATCCAAATAAAGCTTTCTGTCAGGCCGTCATCTGTGCCATTGCAATGGACTCCAAGCACCTGGTATTCGGCAGTGAAGTGGGGAGTGAGGCAAAAAAGGGCAGAGCTGACGTCATAGTGATTGGCCCAAAAACTTCAATCATAATAGAGCTGAAGTGGGACAAAAGCGGTGATGATGCTTTAGAACAAGCCACCGACCCCTTTCGGGACTATGAAAGCATTCTAAAAGTGTGCAACTTCACTCCCACCACACTCTTCCTAGGCCTCAACGTCAACCCTATGCACAGTGACCCGGCACAACGTGTGGAACTAGAGAGCAGATCCGAACCCAACACATTTTATTTGGCGTTAGTTATTATTCGTAGTATTTTCGATGTGAAAGTCTATCGATTTCACTAACTTTTTTCATTGCCTTTTAAAATTGTTTTGCAGATTATTGGGCTATTCTATTTTTATGTGCTGATATTACATGTTGATTTCACTTTCTTTTAACTGTAATAAATTGTTTCTTTAACATGGTGAATTTTTCAACTTTTTTTGCTAACACACTGTCTTACTGTACACGTTTTTCAATTTTTGTTTTATTTTTTCTTTACTTTTACTTTTTCCCATTTATTTTCCGAAATGTGCAGTCTCTTTTATTGCTACTGAACCGCATTTTGGCACTACTGTGATATACCACCTTGAATTTGGATTAACAAAGTCCCACCTGATATTGTAAAAGCAGTCTGAGCTACTTTGGCTAGCATCTCTATTAGTAAGAGCAAATTTCAGTAGAAAATTAACAGCCTAGCAAAAATAAATTAGTGGAAGACATTCCGAAAATATAATTAATGTTTAAAGCAGAGCTGCGAACTTCAGAGTTTGAAGTCGGAGAGCGCCAAAATCAGCACTTTGAGTCAAAAATCTGAAAATCAGTGTGAAAGTCAAAAAAAAGGGCTGATTTTTGAGACAAAAACAGCACTTTTGGGTCAAAATCAGCGAAGGGCTGAAAAAATCAGCGCTCTTGGGAGCCCCGGTTTAGCATAAATAAACATATCTTTAGCATTTTATATCGAATGATACAAACATACATACGTCATAAATCAATGCACAAGCAGGAATTTGAGCATTAACAGGCATGTTAGGGTTGAGATAGGTGCTGTTAAAATATGCACATAGGCGTACCCAGAATTGTCTGATGGGTGAGGGGCTAGATAGCCTGTAACTCCTGACAGGGGACTGAAAAGACAAAAAAGCGAATAAGGCTGAATAAAAACTGAAAAAGGCTAAAAAAAATCCTGACGGGGAGAGCTATAGCCCGAGGCTTTGATTAACTCTAAAGTAACAAAGCAATCAAAAAATAGCGCGCCACCACGTGGGAACGAACCTGCACACCATTTTGGGCCAAAAAACACAAACGCTTACGCACTGGAAACCAATTTTTCAAACCCAAATGGCTTTTCCCCTCCTTGAATAGAAGCTTACCTAGATTCTTTTAGACTTTTGAGCCGAGCTAGGTTAACTAAAACCTTTCATTAATCGGTCGAGTCTTACCCTAGATTTTTTAAAGCATGATAAACACTGAATTTTGTTTAAACAGAATGATAAAGTCCAATTTTGTTAAGGAGATATATCATGGTGGCGTCAATATTTTACATTTTTGTTCACCATGCTACAAAAAGTTTATTATAGTGAGGATGATGACAGTGCTTTGGATACTTCAAGGCTTGTGTCGTCTTTTGGATCTATTCGAATAGGTTTTGTTTTATTTTAAATAAAAGTTGTAGTTGCAAATGCCTAAAGTTAACTGTGATTGTTAAATAAGAGTTGCTGTCTTTTATTTTTATGAAAGAGTTAGGGACAAAAAGTTAGGAACAAATTTACATAAAAAAGTAAACATTGACTTTCTAATGTTAAGCATTTTAATTTTACTGAGAATTTTTTAAATAAGAAATCAATAACTTTTTATATCATGCCGAAATTAAGTGGCAGATAGCACTGGTATAAACAGCTGTGGCAAGAGCGACCAAGCATCTACAACAGAGATTTTGACTGAAGATTTGCTAAATTCGCCTCAATCAGGTGAGCAACATTTTCATTTTTTAAGGAGTCAACTTCTCTCATAAATAAAGTCACAGGAGCACTAACAGTATAGCCTCTCCACTCATTAAAGTCGACGCCCTCCAGTAAATCAGCTTGTGGAGCCAAGTCAAAAAAATTTATTTCTAAATTTTCAAATCTCATAAACAAGTCTCGAAAACCAGTATAATTACATTTTTTAATTTTTATATGCAAAAAATAATTAGCATTGAAAAATTTAGAAAAATGCATTGGTTTCCCAAGCTGATTTACTGGAAGGGGTCAACTTTAATTGAGTGTAGGGGGTATATTTTAATTTAGCCAAGTCAAATTAAGAATTACAGCTTAATTCAATAATTAGTGGAACGAAACTACTGTGTGTGGCGAGTCAAAAACCATTAAAAATTTTAAAAAATATAAAAGAAAAAGTTTTTTACAGGATTACGGTTTCACAGTGTTTAAAAGTGCACATTTAGACCATTTTCAAAAAGGCTCATTTGTCCCGTCCTTATTTCTCATATAGAGCAGAAAAAAATATTTTGACGTGAAATTTCAAATATAATATTCAAATGTGAAATTTGAAGAGCTGGAAAACGTGCAAATTCGTTTAACTCACTTTACAAATTTTACCTAAATTACTGTTTAACTTAGCGCTGAATTTTCAATCAAATAAAAATAAACTTTTTGATAAAACAATAAATTAGTAGTCCAACCAGAACCAGCATCTAGAGCTAAAAACGAGGTTCAGCTTGCCTCTTCCAGTCTCTATGGTCAAAGAGGTAACAAAGACAATAATGTACAAAAATATATATAAAAAAATAGTTGCAGAAACGTCGCCACTACCCTCTACTACTAATTTGGTGAACGCTGCAAATCAGTCAAGAGGTCAACAAGGTAAATGGATGAAATTTTTCTGCTTGAGAATAAGACATAAAAATTTATTCCAAATGATCATGTGGTTCTTAAAACTCAAGAAATTGTTGTCTTTGGCTTTAAAGGGCCATTGCCACCTGTTTTGAATTGTCCCTCGCCGATTCAAATTTTTTTGCCGAATCATTGAATTTCTGTACGGACTTTTCAGCTTGATTTCTAACAAAACAAGGCCTAAATTCAATTTTAGGTATGGTTTTGTTAGAAACCCAGTTGAAAAATTCGTATGTAAATCCAACGATAAAGAAAAAAAATTGAATTGGCGGGGACAACCGTTGTCGGAGACGGCAATGGCCCTTTAAGGATGGTGTTTAAAGGGGCATTCCCGTGCGTTTTGAAAGTTAATACAAGGACCAGCAAATTTTTTTATATGTCCCATTTTTTCACTCGTTTTGCGTCAAATCTAATATTGATGACCTTATACTATTTTTACAATACTAGTCAGAAAACTCAAAAAATCTAGACGAGGATTCGTGCAAAACATTGTCTAGAAAGAAAATAAAAATTGCTTCCAAGCGGAATCGAACACATGACCAACTTTTCCAAAGTAAAAATTGAAGTCACACCCTCCAAAGAGTATTTATTTCTTATTCTTATTTCTCTAAGCCTACTATTTTTGGCTCCTTGATTTTTCGCACCCCAATCTATTGTAATGTGGAGTGTGTTGGTCCTTGGCAGCGAAGCAGCCAAATACACTTGTTTCATCGATGCAAAAAGTGTAAAATATGTGAAAAATAAAAAAAGTTAGCTTAGAGAAAAATACTCTTGGGATGGAGGATGGGGGGGGGCGGCGTGCACTTCATGTTCTATCCTTTGCCAGTCCTTCACTGCTTTACCACTGAGCCACCGATTCTATTAATTAGACAGAGAGTTTTTCGTTACTTATAATAAAAAAGCACTCAATAAATTTGCATTTCAAAATAACTCTTCTTTGAATTGACCTGGTACCCGCCTTTTGAAATATTCCCATCGGCGATGAGCATGCCTCTTTGAAAACGCTTTCAAAATTAAAGCAGAGAGCATTTGCTATTAGCGCCAACGCCTATCGACACCAATTTCAAAAAAACAGAAATATTGCAAAAAGTGCAGCAAACACAAAAATAAATTAAAAAGCCCATGTAAAATGTTGATTTTTGTTTTGACTGCATCGAAAAAAATTTTCGTTGATTCATAGCCTGCAGTAACTAGCGGCCAAAAAGGACAATTTGCAAAAAGGAAATTGTTAATTTTACATAATTATTGCTACATAATTTAATATTGAATATTTCAAAACAAAATATATGGGCAAGGATGGGAATAAAACAAAGTAAACCTTTTTTAGACAGTGGGGTAGACACATTATGGAAGGCATACACTTGCGAAAATTGATTTTTTCGAATAAATATTCTCATTCAGTCACCTTTCACTGATAGGATACTACGTTTCAACTGATTTTTTAAAAATTCACAAAAAATCAATTTTTGAAATTGGATTAAGTCAGTTAATGGCTTGTTGAAAAGCTGAGATTCCGAGCTACAAGATTGTTTAAAAACATTGAGAATTGCTTTAAAAATCAATACATAACCCCTCCCCAAAAATGAAGTCAAAAAATGTTACACGTCTACACAAAAAAACAAAATACTATGAACATTTGTTCAAGGGCCACCATTGAATCAGCTCAGCGACTTATCAAAGCCAAAGAAGAAGTCATTGTTTAGCAAGTTGTTCACAAAAAAAGAGCCAAAACAGCCCCACATCTATACTGATGAGGAGAAGCAAATTCTCAAGGAGCAATTTCAAGAACTGGACGGCAACGCTCGCTCTGCTTGTAGAAACTACAAAAATTTGACTAAAAACCCTTACGCAGTTAAACGGCCAGAAAAGGAAGAGAATAATTTTGGAGCACTTTATTGCAGGTATTAATCTCAAATTGACTAAATTGCACTATACGCCACCACTCGATTCGGGTGCACTACGTTTCACCGTCCCTATTTTCACCGTCACTATTTTCACCGTCACCTATTTTCACCGTTCACTGAATTCACCGTCAGCATTTTAGGACCGCTTTTAGGTCTGAATTTTTCGAAATTTTTAAAAGTTTTGGCACCAAATTGTAGCCCTGAATGTCAGCTACATTTTGGTATTTCAATTTCTAAAAAAAACGAAAAATTTTAGTTCTAAACTATAAAAGACGCTCACCCTGCATTCTACCGTGATGAAAAAGTGTGAGATTGAACGCCTTCTAAAGTTTAGTTCTAAATTTTTTTTATTTTTCCAAAATTTGTAGTGCTAAAATGTAGCTGACATTCAGGGCTACAATTTGCTACCAAGACTGTTAAAATTTTAGAAAAATTTAGATCTAAAAAGCGGCCCTAAAGTGCTGACGGTGAATTTAGTGAACGGTGAAAATAGGGACGGTGAAACGTAGTGCACCCTCGATTCCACCTACGCCACTCAGAAATTTGCCTTGATCCCCCAAGCTAATTTTTTAACGGAATTTTTTATTTCGTTGATTTTTAAAATTTTTCTAACATTTCACAATGAAGTTCGGCTAGACTTTACTTGGCCCCCCCCCCACGGCTGACCCACTTTCGAGGTGAATTTTTGAAAACCGATTGCATATTCGTGTTTCTCGACCCGGATTTTTACGGAAAATGATCATCAGATTCTGTGAAAGTGAAAAAAATTTTTTTGGGATTTGCCTTGGTCCCCCAAGGTAAAGTTTTAGAAAAATTTGAAAAAAAATATTTTTTAGATTGGCGCCTTTTGAATTTTAAAGGGATTAAGGCTGTATTGGGAGGGGAGGGAATAAAGGGGCCACTAATCACACAAGGCCCTAACAAGAAGATGTTGAACATAGTTTTGAATACTGGGGCCTACCGCATAAATAAACTCTGGTATGCATGCTTTTCATGCATCCAGAGTCACTTTCGAGTGATTTGTGTCTAAGGTATGTGGGTGTGCGCATCTCAACTCCAAGCCCCAAGCCCCCTGCGCCCCCGAAGCGGGCGCAGGGGGCTTGAGAGTTAGAGATGCGCGCACTCACTTACCTTAGATATAATTCCGAGAAGTACTCTTGATCAAAAAATGCGTATAGAGTCTCTTTTTGCCACAGCCCAGTTGAAAAACATGGTGAGGCAGTCGAAGAATACATATATTTACTTTTCTATTGTTCTGCCATAAAAGTAGCCCCCTTTATTCCCTTCCCTCCCAATACAGCCTTATTCCTTTAAAATTCAAAAGGCGCCAATTTAAAAAAAATTTTTTTTTCAAATTTTTCTAAAATTTTACCTTGGGGACCAAGGCAAATCCCAAAAAAATTTTTTTCACTTTCACGGAATCTGATGATCATTCCTGTAAAAATCCGGGTCGAGAAACACGAATATGCAATCGGTTTTCAAAAATTCACCTCGAAAGTGGGTCAGCCGTGGGGGGGGGGCCAAGTAAAGTGTTACCTGAAGTTCATGATTTTTCAATTAAAAATGCAAATCAAAATAATTGACATAAAAAAGTAAAGAAATAAAAAATTCCATAAAAAATCAGCTTGGGGACCAAGGCAAATTTCTGGGTGGCGTAGGAAGCAATCGAGTGGGTGGCGTATAGTGCAAGTGCTTCCTCAAATTTATTTATTTAGTTACTAAAATATCATTTAAACTTTTTTTAGACGAGCATGTTCTAGATCCTTACCACAATCCCAATGCTTTTTTCCCCACGGACCCTAACAAATACACCTGCGATGTCTCCACAGTGCAAGAAGGACCCAAGGACGATTGGATTGTAGTGCATCCAGTTGGGTCGAGACAAAGCTCCATGTTCTTCTAGCCTGCATTCTCTACGCCAATTTCTTCAGTTAGGGCTGCTAGTACTACTACTTTCACAAATCTTACCCCTAATACCCCTCAATCTTCTACTCAGCCTTCATCTTCTTCACATGCTCCTTCTCCATCCAGCCGTCCATCTTCGCAACCAACAAAAGTGGCTCAAGCTGCTTATAGACACTTATGTCTTAATTTACCTCCCTGAACTATAAAGCCAAACTACTGTCCGGTGACCCGACAACAGCCAAAGGATTCCTGATTTTTTTCAAATGCTTATGTTTTATTTCAAAATAATTTTTATGTTAATATAGTGCCTCAACTTGAAACTTCTTAAGGAAAAAAGGGGTAATTTGACTAATTTTTTCGGTCAAAGAGAGGATAACTCCGAAACAAAGGAAATTTTTCGGACCCCGTTTAAGTTTTTGCCTTCAAGGAAAAGCGGGATAATTACCCATACACCCCATTCCCAAATTGCCGCCCATGTAGACTTTATTTACGTATGCTTATTGACTGGAGGAACCGGGGTCACCAAAATGTAAACAAAGTTTGAGGACATTTTGCCTACATCATTTTTCAATTTCAAACAATCATAATCATAAGTCTGACAGGAAGGGGGCAATAAGTTTTCGCGAGAGTACTAAAAAAATTCGAAAACAATACAAAGGTGGTTCGAAAATCCAAATAATACGTGAACTGTAAACAAAAGGGATAAAAAACAAAAACCGAAAATACTGAACTAAAAAAATACGAAAGCGGCGATCGATCTGAAAGCAAAAGTAAAGGCAGACAGATAGTCAAAGCTATATGTATGAAAATAGATGAAAGGCGGCTTTTTACAGCTAATGGTTTTAACTGTTGAAAAAATAGTTACTGAAACAGTAATGCTGCTGGATTTTCAAACTGTTTAAAACATTTAAAAGTTATTTCAAAACGGCTAAACAATCGGCTCTATTGACCTATCCGGGGCCATTTTTTGCCTTGGTCCCCCCTTTGGTTTTTGTTGAAAAATGCCTTGGTCCCCCTGTCCATTATAGTTATATTGATACTGTGATTATGGTGATCATGGTGATTATGGTTAACATGATCACCTTAACCATGATCACCTTTAAAACAACAGGGGGGACCAAGGCATTTTTCAACGAAAAACCAAAGGGGGGACAAAAGGGAAAATGGCCCCGGATAGGTCAATAGAGCCAACATTTAAAAAGTTATTTCAAAACAGATTGCAGATTGCCGGGTTATCGGTCACTACGGACTCCGGTAAAATCCATTTTTCCTGAAAATGACTGAATTTTTTTTGGTCTCGGTTTTTTCAAACATTTTTGGTCGGTTAACCGACCTGTACACGGTTTTCGGTTAATCTTCGACTTAAATAAACCGGTATTTCGCTAAACCCGGTTTTCGGTTCTCCCACATTTTTTCGGTTGCTTTTCCGGTTTCGGTTTATTGACCGAAAAACCGGTTTCGGTTAACCGACCGAATCTAACCTTAATTTTTACTATATATTTTATAATCATTTTACAAGGTAGAATGACCTCTACCAGATGTGTATTTTTAAAAGCATTTACATCTAACTATTTGTGAAATGAAGCCAAAAAACAGTTCAAAGTTGGCCAGAACCAAGGTGACTGACTTGAAAACTTTGAATGATGAGATGACTGGTATGATAAAAAAAGAAGAAAAAACGTAAAAGATTAACAATTTTAGTTAATGGCTTTAAGATAAGAAAATTTCCAGTTTTTTATTCTATCATGCAATTTTATTTCATTAGATTTGTTATATAGCTCTCTAACACTTCAGTGATTTTGTATAATATCATCAAAATATCATTTGTATGTTTGTCGATGTGTAATTCATCACTTTTGAACATTTCTTGAACTTTAGCTATAAAAGGCAGCAGTATTCTTGCTCGGTGATACATTTTTAAAATGTCGACGATATTTTCAGCAAAATGGTATATCAAGCGTCCAAACTAGTTAAGAAAATTTTCATTCACGTAGCCGTTCTTCTCGTAGTGGGACGACGTCAAAATCGACTTTTCACGTCGCCCCATGTCGAAAAGAAAGACCGCGTGCATGAAATTTTCTAAAATAGTTTGTCGCTTGAGATATCATTTTGTTGGAAATATCGTCGACATTTTAAAAATGTATCACGAGCAAGAATACTGCTGCCTTTTATAGCTAAAGTTCAAGAAATGTTCAAAAGCGACGAATTCCACATCGACAACCCTAAGCCTTTGTGTTTAAAAATACTTGTATTTTTATTGAATAGGGCTAATAATATTCTTTAATAAAAATCTATTTTGTAAAGCTGATGCAGAATTCTTCTTCAATTTCAACATCCACAAAAGGTTCACTTTACAAGAACGTTTCTTAATTAATTTGATTGTAATAAGAAAGTTTGTCGATAAGTCGAAATGTTTAACGCATCAAATTGAGTAGGACATCAAAAATCGATGCTTCAAGTCAAAAGTTGAAAAAATTCAAACCACACCAAGTACTGTACTTCCTGTAATAAGACCACATGTGAGCTTATTTTTCAAACCCAAAAAATCTGAAAAATTCTAGGTCGATCTGAAGATTTTTGGCTGAAAATTCATAATCCGAAAAATGGAATCGATAAAGCTAAGAAGAGCTAAGAAAACGCAATAAACAGCTCTGCAAAATATTCTCTCTGGGCTAAGATATTGACCCTCAAAGTAAGGGTGGGCGCTTCTTAGAGCATTGGCATTCATTAGAGAAATTACGGTAGCTTAAAAACAAATAGGCCTAGTAAATACATTCAAATATCCGCCTTCAATTATTTTTTTAAATACGGTTTTTTAAATTTAAAATCGTTTGAGTCTGTTGAAAAAAATTTCATCCGATCGCATACAAGTTTTTTTGCTGTAAAATGGTAGAAAAAAGGCAGCGCCCATTTGGGCGAGCTAATGTAGAAATTACTTAATAAGTTGACGTAGAAAAATGAAAGTCATAAAACTTATATAAATACAAAATATTTTTTTAATTTTGGGAGAGGCTGCATTCACTTGTATTAATTATTTGTCTATACACTACAACGGTCTAAAAACTAGAAAATGAAATTTTTACAAGCAATTTCGTTACAGAAGAGTTTTGCAGAATCACAATTAAAAATATAGGTCTTTGCGATCAAACAACAGAAAAAATAATAGAGTTTGATATACTTTTAATATACTTTTGAGAGAAATCAAAACATTTTAGGAAAATAAAATTATGCACTATTCAAAAAATTAAATTAAATATAGGGTTGGGCAATTTACCGGTAAAATACTTTTGGAGTAATTAACCAAGTAATTACTCGTTAATTACTCGAAGGTATGCTAAATACTACTGTTAAAAATGGCAGGTCACGACAGGAATAAGTAAATCAAACGGTCAAAAGAGTCAAACACAGTAAAAAAACAAGTGATAGACACCAAGCGAGCAATAAAATACAAGACAGACCACCGTACCACATAAACAAAATAATTCGAAATGAAAATTCTGATCTCTAACTGAAATCTCTCCCTATATTTTTACGACAGTTCAAAAAGTATTTGCCCGATTTTTTGTCGCCGGTCAAATACTCGAAGTACTTAGCAGTAATTAGCCAGTAATTACAGTCGAGTCTCGATTTAACGTACTCCCTGGGGACTGGCCCTAGGGGTACGTTAAATCGAGGGGTACGTTATATCGGGGTAAATTTGACGGAGTTTATTATTGGAGGGACCGACCCAGGGGTACGTTAAATCGAAGGGTACGTTAAATTGGGGGTACGTTAAATCGAGACTCGACTGTACTCGGCTAATTGCTCAGTTAATTACTCGTTGGCCAACCCTAATTAAACATGAACAAGATTTGCGCCAGAATTTGTACTAAAAAAATGTTAACATTCAAAATTGTATTTAAAAGAGAAGTGGTTTATTTTTCTAGTTTGGTTGGGCGTCTCGGAAAATTGTAAATTAAGTGTTTGGGCTCACACGGAAGCGTGCAATGTGCTGAGTATGATAACAGCAAATTTGGCTACTTTTTCTTGGAAATTTTCCGAGCTGTGGCCTCCCAAAGTTTGATACTTAGAAAAACCAATAGATTCTTTAAAACAGTTCATATTTAGTGAAAATCTGATGACGTACAGTCGTTTGAATGCTGATTCAACGCATAATAAGTTGCTCTTTTTTATTAAAGGACCATACTTGTTGATGACAATGGGAATTTTGAAAATTCGAATGCGCGCGAGACACTTTTTTTTACTCCAAAATTCATTTTGAATTATCCGTTGTTGTAATATAACAATAAAAAACACAATTTATTACAATTTTATGAATATTTACAATTTTATGAATAAACCACATTTTCAGCCGAAATTCACAAAAGATTTGAAACTTCTTATGCTGCTTAGAAAGAACTACTCATTGCGCGTCAAAAAAGCATTTAAACGACTCTATTTGGTACTTGTTCACTTAGGGGGGCGCATTTTATAATTTTTTTCAAATTATGTTTTAACGGCTCCTAAGTAATTTTTATATGCTTTAAACGATGAAAAATTTGTTTTCTAATACTTTCTTTCGTTAAAACCGATTTTTCGAAAAAAAATTTTTGACTAAAATTAGACTTTTTACCTTGGGGGACCAAGGCATGTTAAGTTTTGGTCGAATTTTGGGTATAGACGTTTCTCGAAAATGAAACTTTTTTCATTTTCGAGAAACGTTTCTCGAATTTGAAACTCAAAAGAGTAAAATATCTCCAAGGGTATATATGGAGATACTTATTTAGACATATCAAGGGTATTTGGCTGAATGTGATGGCCAAAGTCTAGCATATTCCACATTGCAAGGGTCAGGGGTTAACACATGTATGTACCCCTATCCCTTGCAATGTGGAGTGAGCTGGACTTTGGCCGCGAAGCGGCCAAATACCCTTAATATGTCTAAATAAGTATCTCCATATATACCCTTAGAGATATTTTACTCTTTTGAGTTTCAAATTCGCCAAACGTTTCGCGAATTTGAAAAAAGTTTCATATTCGCCAAACGTCTATGCACCGAATTTTGGTCTAAATTTTTTTTTCGAAAAATTGGTTTTTTATCTAAGAAAACTCTGGAAAACAATTTTTTGACCGTTTAAAGCATATAAAAATCACTTAGAAGTCGTTTAAACATGATTTAGACGATATTATAAAATGCGCCCCCCTAAGTGAACAAGTGCCCTCTATTTCATCAGATTTTGACTGAGTATGAACTGTTTTAAATACTCTGTTTGTTTTATCTAAGCATCAAAGTTCGGGAGGCCATCGCTCGGCAAATTACAAAGAAAAGGTAGCCAAATTTGATGTTATCGTCGTCAGCATATCGTGAGTCTCCGTTTAAGACAAAACAATCAACTTCCTATTCTCCGAGGTTGCGAGCTATTAATAAAAGGACAATATTGATTGACCTTAATTTGACCTTTCAAATTATAACCAAAAGTGCAAACAAATCGAATCATCTACCGTATTCGCATTGGTTATTCAATTTTCTCCAATCCTTCCCATTTTTCTTAACAATTTCAACAGTCAAAATTAAAATTTATTGAGGATAATTATTGAAAAATTATCTGCCATGGCTAAAAATTAAATTGAAGTTCGTAGTTTAAGCACTAGTCACAAGTAGTAGTAGCTTCAGTGTGTGTAAAGAAAAATCATAACAGTTTCTCACAAACAATGACCAAAGTGCTAAAAGATGTTTGTGCATCATAAGGCATTTAGGACTAAAATAGCTACAACAACATAGAAAACAGATAGCATTGATTGCAGTAGCTGGTCAATGCTGATTTAGCAAAAGCTATTTATAGCTAAAAGTTTTAGCTGCTAAATACAATAGCTTTTACTTGAAGTCACTGAGAGGAATTTGAATGTAGAGCTGGTTTCAGATCAAAGAATAGAATTTTGCCGCTATTCCATTGTACCACCCCCCCCCCCCGAAAAAGCTATTCCAGTGTACCCCCCCCCAAAAACCAACTTTTATATGCCTCAAAAACCATTTTTATGTAATAATTTCGCCATAAAAGGACCAGAAAAGCCATTTAAATAGGGTTCAAGGGCTGTATTGGGAGGGGAAGGGACAAAACAGGGGCCACTTTTTGGCTGCTTTACCATGTTTTTCAACTCGGGCCGTGGCAAAAATAGACTCTATCTGCATTTTATGATCAAGTGTACTTCTCGGAATCATGTCTAAGGTAAGTGCGTGCGCGCATCTCTAACTCTCAAGCCCCCTGCGCCCCTTCGGGGGCGCAGGGGGCTTGGGGGCTTGGAGTTGAGATGCGCACACCCACATACCTTAGACACAAATCACTCGAAAGTGATTCTGGATGCATGAAAAAGCATGCATACCAGAGTTATTTATGCGGTAGGCCCCAGTATTCAAAACCATGTTCAATATCTTCAATTTTTCAGCCGAAAAGGGTCTCCCCCCTTCCCGGCTTTTGGCTTCGAGCCAGAGGCTCAGCCATCCAAAAATTCTGCCTTCACCTCCACACGGTCCTGGCTTAGGCATAACCACCTCGCCACCCACCCGGCTGGCCCTTGAGAGGCTTTTGAGTACTTATGTATTTGGGTCCTCCACAAGTTGCTGGGTTTGACATGCCTTCAAACGTATATATTAAGTGGTGGACCCCAAGTTGCTGGGTTTGAGGGTGCCTTAAATCCTTATTCATTAGTGGCCCTGTTTTGTCCCTTCCCCTCCCAATACAGCCCTTGAACCCTATTTAAATGGCTGTTCTGCCTTTTTATGGCAAAATTATTACATAAAAATGGTTTTTGAGGGCATATAAAAAAGTTGGTTTTTTGGGGGGGGGGGGTACAATGGAATAGGTCATTATTTTGGGGGGGGGGGGGGGGGTACACTGGAATAGCTTTTTGGGGGGGGGGGTACAATGGAATAGTGCCAGAATTTTTTTTTAGAAAAATAAGAATTTAAAGCAAGAGTCTTAATCAAAAATTCATTCGAGAACTTTTTGGTTAGCTTTACTGACGGCTACTACGTCTGGTTTTCAAAGTCTTTGTATTTCTTGAAATTAGGGTAATTTTTCTGTCGGATTTTTTTTTGTGGATCGCATGAGCCCAGGGTCGCATTTTCCGAGGCGGAGAAAATAACAGGCGGAGCAAGTTAAACATATTGCGTCTTCTTTCAAATGTTATTTAAGGTTTGTTGAACAAACAACTGTATCCCACCTAATTTTCCTTATTCAAGTCAAAAAACCATTTCGGAAAAAAACACAATTGTTTATTTGGGTCAATTATTTTATATTATCTTACTGTCGACTCTCGATAAACCGTCACCTTCGGCCGTCCCCGAGGGGTGACGGTTTATCGAGAGTCGACTGTATCATAAACCATACATCTTTATGTTAGTAGAAATCTTAATTCCTGTGCTTTCTACCAAGCTATGGATATACAGTCGACTTCCTCTATAACGAACGATTTTTTTTGGTTTGGTTGGATTTGCCCTAAATAAGGCCTCTACAACGGACTCCGTCCATAACGAACATCTAAGACCGGTTCCCAGGGTTTTCGTTGTAGAGGGAGTCGACTGTGATGCATATGTATTTCTATATAGTATTTGGCATGTGTGGGTGGGTCACACCTTTTTACAGACATTGGGAGTGCTCCAAATCTTTTTTGAGAACAGTAGGTAGGTAAATCAAGGTAAATCGAAGTGCCTGAACACGAATCCACTGTCAGAATTCGGTGTTGACAAAAAAATTTTGAGTTTTTCCCCAAATTTTTGTTTTTGACAGATAAAAAAAGAGGTCAAAAATAAAAAGCTTTTTTTGATGCAGATTTTATCGGGTTCCCCAGCGTGTCAGCTTTCGTTTAAAAAACAGAACGTCGAAACGAAGCATTTTAAATAGGGGATCTCCTACATTGAAGTTAAGAGTCGGATCTAAAAATGACCTATAATCTTATGTTTGTTGTTGACAAAATGCCACAAATTTTAAAGTTAATTTTTTTTTGTCGTTTCAAGACAAGTCTGCTTAGGGAAGCAAGTGTATCAGCTCGCAGGTGTACGAACTTTCGTAACAAGACAATTTCGTAAGAGCGAAGTTTCGTAAGAGCGAACTTTCGTAAGAAAATTTTTCGTAACAGCGAAAATTCGTAAGAAAATTTTTCGTAACAGCTAATTTTCGTAACGAATTTCTTTCGTAAGCGGAAATAATCGAAATTTTTTTCACTCTTATTCAATTTTTCTAATTCAGGATTTCATCTGATTTATTTGTTTTGGCCTTTCTGTCACTGTTTGACACTTCGAACAGTTAATTCCTTTTTCTGAGAACATATGACTATTAACTGTATAAGCACAAAAGTTGGTAAGCATAGGTCATATGACTGAAAATTTCGATAATTAGTTGACCCCCAGATTTTTCATCCATTAGGAGACCAGCAGAAATACCCAGAAGCGTGGTGAAAAACTCCGAGCTAGAATTCATATATTATATACTACACATAGCTATTTCCCATTAGTGGCGTTTATGGTGCAGTAGGTAAGTTGATGGAATGATTTTTTTCACCAGTGGTTCGATTCCACCCTCTGACTGTTTCATTTTTTTCTTGACTATTTTCGGTCAAAACATCACAGAAGCTATAAGAAACATCAAAGGAGGATCAAAAAGCAAAAAAAAGCAACTTAACATATCACTAATGTTACTGAAAACCGCGTTACGAAAAAGTTTCTTACGAAAATTCGCTCTTACGAAATTGTCTTCTTACGAAAGTTCGTACAGCCCTCGCAGCTGTCATTTATCTCTGTGTCCGTTATTTTTGGATGGTATAGTATTTGGATAGGGGGTCACGCTATTTCTGAAGCTATTGATTTCTAACCCGAATTTCAGTCTTTTTTTCGCAAACTCATATTAGATTTTTACACTCAACCTGAACACTGAACACTCCAGTGAAACATCTCAGCTTTCTTTAAGCACAAATACCGTATAATTGAAGTTGCTTTGAAATAAAGTTTCCTTGCCTTCCAAATCGCAGGTGGTGGATTTTAGCCCGGATTAAGGGTTGATTTTCGTGTTCAACCTTAACTTTCTGATGTGTTTTGAAAAAAGTTTTCTTTGCCTGGAGTTGGAGTTTAGTGGATTTTCGTGTCCAAGCTCCATTTTAGTTCACAATTATTGATAAGTAAAACACCATGGAGGCGCCGATGGGCGCCCGTTACCCTTTGTATAGAATATTCAAGCATCAGCTGATTTTCTGAACATACCCGGTTTCATTTAATAAAGTTCATAAATATGGTAAAATTATGAGCCAAACCATTTTTCGAAGAACTGTTCACAGATTTGGGTGACTCTGTATGAACTAGATTGCAGCACATAGAACTGCGTTTCTAACAAGCCATCATAGAGCTTTGAATAATTATAAATGTTGGTTAATAAGGTAAAAAAATCAGCGATTTTTGTTTTTTATTTGGCGCTAGAAAGGAAAATTGACGCATTGAAATTGTATGGGAAAGCATCACTTATTTTTTAATCTACACTCGAACCTCGGTTATCCGATACCCTCGGTTATCCGGCACTGTGAGTTTGATTCGGTTAGATGTCACTTGAATAAGTAAAAAAACTTAGCTGCAGTTATACGACACCAGAAGCCAGTCCCCAGGAGGCTCGATAACCAAGGTTCAACTGTATAAACATTCATCTTTCACATTACAGTCGAACCTCGATATAACGTACCACTGGAGAACAGAAAAAATGTTCGTTGTATCGAGGGTTCGTTATATCGAAGGTTTGTTATATCGAGGTACTGTAATCAAAACTAAATAAAGGGTTTGTTGCATCGAGGTTTCTACATTCGCCTAATATTGCGCAAGTTAAATGCATGTCGTTCTGTCATCAATGCGGTATTTCCTCTTATTACGCCCTTCTAATGTGCTCTCACTCTTTAGTTTGAAAGTTTCGTTACTGAAATAACCCGGGTTACTTCAAAAACAAGTTTAGATTATGTTTAGACAAGAAAAAGGCTGAGGACGAAACGGTCTGAGGACGAAATGGCAGTGGACTAAACGGCCCGGAGAACTCGAGGCAGACGCAAATAAGTGCGCTTACATAAGTCGCGCCCAAATGAGTGCGCGAAAATGAGTAGTAACCTATTGCAGCGTTTACGGTAGTAGCCGTAGTTTACCTTGATAATTTTCAAGATCTTTTATTCAGTCTTTGCTTAAGTATGTGATTTTACAAGATTTAATGTAAAAAATTCAATCAATGAGCAAATATCGTTTTATCATTAAAGTTATTGGTTCAGCCTTGTTCGTCTGGGTTGTTCTTGAGTCTCTGGATTTCTAAAGCAGGGGAAAAAAATTAAAAGTATAGAAAAGATATTTTACCCTGCTCAATCTCAGCTAGTTTAGCTTTAGCTGCAGCATACTCTAAAGTTTTTTTTTATCGAAAACTCATTTTTCATATAATAATTCTACCTTTCTGTTGTTTCTTTCAACGCCTCTAAATTATAGTGACGTCTATAAACATAAAAAAGCGTATGTATAACCTTGTGCTTTCATTTGTTGATTTTGTTGCTCGAGATTCAACTCTGAAAAAATATTCCTTTTTTCTATCATACACTAACAAATTTACAATTTAATAACCCTCGTGGTTTGAAAAAAATTCTTTTTAGGTTTAAAAACACGTTTCTTGTTTTTATCAGTGACAAAAAATAAGAATATGAGGTTATCTCCTCCATCGGAGCACTCTGCCGGGGGATTCTGATTCAAACCTTATAATAGTTTTCATTAAATTTTGAAATCGGCTCTAGGTTACCGAATACTCTGTATTCAAGCCCCAGGGCCTTTTTTCAATCCATAAAAAATCTTGAAGTTGTAAATCAAAAATGGTCCTGATTCTGAAATCCTTGTCAAAAATCGAAGGGGAGGGGGTGTTTTATTAAATAGGGTGCCTTCAATACAGAATATACGGTATGTGTTATACAAAAAATGTAGCCTAGACAGCCAGCTGTATTTTGGCATGTAACAGGCTTGGCATCAAGATCGCAAATTCGACACATTTGACATAGCCGCATATTCTGTATTGAAGGCCTACTATTGAAGGCTTAAGGACTTAAGAGTTAGGACAATTTTTGATTTACAATTTCAAGATTTTTCAAGGGTTGTAAAATAAAGGCCGGGCTTTGATACAAAATATTAGAATTGACCAACGGCTAAATAGCCGAAAATAGCCGCAAAATAGCCGGCTATTTACTGGATTCAGGCTTTTTACTTGAAAAAAGCTTGGTTTTATTGAAAAATTTGAATTTTCCATGTGTAAAGCATATTTTTTTTTTATAAATAGCTAATTTTTGCTATTTTCGGCTATTTAGCCAGCTAAATAGCCGAAAATAAATAGCGGCTAAATAGCCGAAAAATAATAGCCGGCTATTTGGCCAACTCTACAAAATATACGATATACACCAAATAAATTTATGGAATTAGATTTGCGTTTACAGAGTTACAAAAAACAGCCTACAAATAAGTTGTGGTTTTTTAAAAGTGTGCACATTTTTCGGACCACTCTGTACAATTAATAACCTGCAAGGCGCTTGGCATTATCAGCCACATCACTTGACTCAATCAAAACCACGGCCAATAGCACAATAGCGACTGAGCACAAACAAAAAAATTTTGCTGCCATTTTTTAGCTTTAATTATTTATTTTGTTGGTTAAGAAAAAGAAAAAAAATGAAATAATGATTACCACATCTTGGTATTTATTAGAAGATAATGAAATATTATACAACACTTGAAGATAATTAGATAATATTTTACGGCCTTTCAGCAATCATCATTTAACCAAAAGAATGTTAATAGTTGATTTTTATTCCATTTTTCCAATGAAAAATAGAATTTTTTGAGTGTGAGAAACAATATTAAAAGCTTCGAAGGCAAAACCTTTCATCTCACTTCAATGTGTATGCAAAATTATGCGAATCTTAGCTGTTTGTTGGCTATAAAAGCAGCTTTTTCACTTGATAACTATCTTCTAGATTCAAAAAATAAAATGTTCGCATTTGTTTTTTTGTGTGTTCTTTTGTGGGCATTTCTGCGGTGGTGGAAGAAGAACGCCCGTTTGGCAGTCAGTGATCGTGACTGGTATCTTCCATATATATTTTTTAATTTTCATACGTTTCTGGTGTTTTTTGGGTCGAATTGAACCTGAGCCCCCCACTCTCTGGAATTTGATACCAAAGTGGCCCCCCCCCTCCCCCTCCTCCCCAATCAAATTGAGGGACCAAGGCAATTTTTTTTAAACATTTTTTTGGTCATTAGCCAATCCTGAGCCCCGTCCCCATATCGTATTTTCCGGATTTGAATAAAATTAGATAAAAACTGGCTTTGATCTAAAATAAAATGAGAATTTTGTGCTATTTTTAAAAATAAATTGTAGGTAAGACGCTTTGCTTCAAGGAGCCATCTTTCGAGATTCAAGCATTATCGCTCTGAACAACGACTGTTCGCCTTATTTGGATGACCTGGCTGAAGTCAACCGAAAGAAAGAAGAGCAGCGCAAAGGCCAACATGCAAACCACCAGAGTAATAACATCAAAAAAATTAAATTATAATAGATTTTCAATACAGAAGCGACTGGAGACTCACAACTTGTGAAAGAAGAGCAGGACAAAGCCAAGCCAATTCCGGTGATCTTTTTGTAAGTTTTTGAACTTTAAGGAACACTGACAGCTGCTTTAACGTTTCTATTTCGATTTTTATCTGGCAAGCAAATAGATCTCTCCGGCTACCAAAAAATTCTAAAAATATTAGAATATGCCGCGCGTTATTTCCTTATATTTTTCGGTGACTTCGGGACAAAACGACCGAATTTACAAAACAATATTAGAAAATGTCGCGCGACAAATTCTAATATTTTAGAATTTGTCCGGTAGCCGCTCTCTCTGTTCTGCCAGAATTGTTATAGCTAAAAATCCTTATTATCCAGAACTGTTACATCTCTAATTTCTGGCGTAGCTACATGTTCACTTGCTATAAAATTGTTCTGGCTTTCAGTGTTACTTAGATAAGCAGTTCAATCTATAGATTTTTTTTGTACTACTGCAAAAAAATTAGAAATGTAACCGTTCTGGATAATAAGGGTTTTCGGCTATAATAGTTTGAGCTAGAACAGGAAAGAGCCAACCAAATTATGCCATACGACTTATCATATGTTATTTTTGCGTGAAAAAATGGATCATATCGAGGGTTCATCTGATAACTTAATTTTAGTCGAAAGCTAAACAAATTCTAGGTGTCATTATATCGGCACTCCTATAGACTAACACAATTGATTCTAACATTAATAGATTCTAACACAAATTATTTTGGAACAAATTGTTTTTGAAGCGAAATAGGTTTGAAAAAAGTGTTTATAAAAACAATTTTTCATAGACAAAATAAAGTTGACTTAATTTGTAATGACACTTGCGTCTACTGTATCGAACCCTGAAAATGTCGTAGGTACCACTCGGATAGGTTAATATACACACCAGAATGTCATTATATCTATCAGTAAAAATGGAAAAAAAATCTTTTTTATAACTTGAAATCATATGTGAAACTTTTTTTTTAGGACCAAAAGTGCGATTTTCCCTACCAGAACGCCGGAACCTTAGGTAGAGACCAGGTATATATCCATCTATGTGGCCTGAAAAATCAAAATTAAAAAAAAAGCAAACCTTTCTATCATACGTAAAATCGTGCTGCGAATCGGTTTGTTGAGACCATTTTAATGATTTCCCCAACCGAAACTCAAAACCTGGGGTATGTACTACCTGTCCAGGTGGATATCCTCCTGAATGGCCTGAAAATAAAAAATTAAAAAAATAACAAGCAAACCATTCTATTATATATCAAGGTCTGATTATATCGATGTTTGGTTTGGCAGACAACGATTTAAATTTTGTTCCTTTTGAAGGACCATGCCCCTGGCCAGCTATTAAAAAATTTCACAAGTTTGAATGAGCGCGATACACCATTTTTATTGCGAAAATACTTTTTTCGCTTAATTTTTTGCCGCACACCGTGTTTTAATTTGATTGTCCTCTCACGCAAGTAGTCTGAAATTACGAAAAAAACATTTTATAAAAATATTAGTTTTCAGAAGGGATCACACTGGGTGATACATTCACCGACAAGGATACTGGAAACTTCAATCTAACTGGCATGGCTTACACTACTCGGATAAAGGAAGCAGTTTTCCGAGTGTTGCATACATGTACCCTCACAGCGGAGCAGAAAGTATGTTAGGTGCAGGGTGTCCCGAGATCTCTTGCTTTTTTGAAACGCATGTAGTTTTTTTATCTTTCGACATTTCAATGAGATCTTTGTCTATCGTGTAGACAAAGGTTAAAAGTTTTGTTTGAGTCAACCCATGATATACTATAGTGTTGGAGATTGGTCCAGCAGCGAGAGAGTAGCAAATCACGTATGTGAATCACATATTCCTCATACAGATATGACAAGTATAGTGCTTTTTGTGGTTGACTTAAGATTTTATAAGATAATGTGCCTCCTCATTGTGATTTTTTCAACAACTGCAGTATCTCCTCTAACTGCCGCCCCAGGGCTCTATTTTTCGATCGCCCACTGGGGGAGGGGGGGTGGGTTGGTGGTGACTAGAGTTATTTTGGAATCATGAATGAAAATCCAAGAGTTAAAAAAAAAGGTTTAGTGGAGCTTGTGGAAACTAAAAAATGCAAAAAAATCTGTTCAAAAAATTTCACCTCCGAGATACAATAGCTCAAAGTATAAGGGGCGGCAATCAGAGAAAATACGGTATCGGTCATAATAGTTTCTTAGCGATAGACGAGCCTAGAATCTCAGAATCTCCCGTGTCCGCCTCATTTATCGAATTTTAACATCTTTCTATAGTGTTGCTTCAAAAGTCATGTTTACTACACTCAAAAGAATTTTCTCCGCTGAAAACAATAAATTTCATAGAAACGTCATCCATGGAAGAGATGTGGAAAAAATTTTTCTACTGTTAACTAATATCGCTTTTATTGTTGTTTCTCGAAGAGATTTAAGTTTTAAGCCTAGTTTAGCCTATTTTATCTTACACAAAACTGTTGCCTTATGCCTATACGATAAGAAAAAACATCGCATCAAGATGTCAAAAAATGAAAAAATCACAGCCGTTTTAAGAATTCGAAAATTCTTGGGACACCCTGTGAAAACTTTTTTGTATTTAACTTTGGATAAATCTGAATCTCTCCGCTTTTGCTGAAATGTCTCTGCTATTTTTATTTCAGTCAAAGTAGCACATATCTGAAAAATAATCATGAAGTGACAGCACCATCGGGTAGTTCTACGATTCTTGTTTATAACAGCGTATCATTTGTTGCAACCTCTTTGAAAAATGTAGCGCAAAAAGGTAAAAGTATAAATCAAATTTTTTTCCGATTCGCTTTGTATTTTAACGTTTTCGTCCTATATTCTGCAAAGAGGTAGCAATAAATGATACGCCGTGAGAAACTAAAATTGTGGAGCTACCTTATGGTGTCATGATTTTGTAAAAATTGTTTGTATAGCTGGCACCATTCAAGTTCTCTCTCTAAAACTCAGAAAAGCGAAGACATTTCAGCAAAAAGCGTTGACTTTTCAGCCAGAAGCGGGGATATTTAATTCTTCACCATTTTCTTTATGCTTGACAGCATCTGTCGAAACAATTTTTTTTGCAAAAACTGACGCTACTCCGTAATACCCCCTCCAACCACCGTTTTTTCTTAATACAGTCGACTCTCGATTTAGTGTACACCAAGGGACCAGCTCCAGGTTTACACTAAATCGAGTGTCTATTAACCTGAAATCATTGAGCTGTGACTTGATAGAGGTTTTTTATTTTCATTGCATTTTGAGGTCAAATTTTTGGCGTAAAAGATCATTTTTATGTTAAAAAAGAATTATATACATTTGAACATAAAAGTTAACTATTTCACAATGAGGGCGGGCGGGGTTATGATGGTTTCGCCTTGGTTTCCCTTGTTCTTTTTTTGTCATGATTTTTAGGCTAAAACTTTCGAGACGATAAAATATTTAAACTCAATTTTGTTTATTTCTTCGACTGTACACTAAACCGAGTGTTGATTTGTTGCTCGGGACAGACTCCAGGGGTACACTAAATCGAGTGTACACTATATCGAGAGTCGGTGTACCTTGATTTAGTTAAGACCAGCCAAATATTTGTCAAGCGTACACTAAATCAAAGTGTACACTAAATCGAGAGTCGACTGTGTACTTGAAATTACTAGAAAATAACATAATATTATGGAACTTTTATTGGCTAAATATGAGTATAGTCACCCCACTCGATATGAGTATAACCACCCCACTAAAGTCTAATGTAACTCCTCATGTGACCCCACGATTGAAATCTGAGGATGTTAGCTACACGTTGGTGTAAAAATTTCTCAGTTTAGTACACAAAAATGCTTCTATTTTAATTAAAATAGCCTTGAATCACTTTTAGTCAGTTCTAGAAAAGGTTCGAAGTGGTTCAGACTATTTTAATTAAAATAGAAATATTTTAGTGTACTAAGCTAAGAAATTTTTACACAACGTGTAGCTAACGTCCTCAGCTTTCAATCGTGAGGTCACATGAGGGGTTACATTAGACTTTAGTGGGTGGTTATACTCATATTGAGTGGGGTGTTATACTCATATCGAGTGGGGTGACTATACTCATATTGCTCCCTTTTATTAATTATCATTAAATGTAGTGCTGTGTATTATAAACCACCAACACTTATAGAACCAAGTTTCTATATACGGTATCTAGCAGTATTGAAAAGTATCTTTAATATATTAATCTTTCGATAGTGCCAAACATGCTGTACGTCTATGGTGTTACATAATTTTATTTTTAACATAAACCATTAGATTTTGTAGTGTTTGAAAAAAAATTACAGGCTCGAAACTGCTACTGTAAGTTCACCACACCTGTAGAACAAAGCGACTTCTGCAAGACATTGGTGAGCGATCCTAACAGCTGCAAACACAGAGAAGTGGTTAATTTGGGAGACATACAGCTGGGCAAGCTCAACAGTGCTGGTGAAGAGAACCAAAATGTCTGCAGATGTCCTTAAAAAAAACTAGTTTTATTTGTGAGACAGAAGAGTTGTGAAAATTGTGAGAAATAAAAAGGTTTTTAAATTTTCTTTAAAGAAAAGAATATTTTTAGGCTTCACTTTTTGTGAGGTCATGAGTTGACAAAGTTTTAATTACTTTAATGATGAAGGCGGGTATTGTCAGGTGGGAAGAGGGTTAGGTCGGTCAAATAGTAGATAGAGATCGTCAAGATTAGAGATGGAGGATGGCCTATTCCGGGACGGGACAAAATTTTTAGCAAAATTTTTCGGGACGGGACACCGGGACGGGACAACCTACAAATCTGTTCCGGGACGGGAATCCGGGACCAAGTGAAATTCCGGGACGGGGGACTGGTTTTTCCGGTCGGGACGCAAAAGCTCGAATTTGACATACCAGTTAATGAAATGACAATGAGAAATTCCGCGGGCCAGGGAAAAGACCGACTCACTTGCTACGCTCGTTGCTGGCGAGGACAAGTACTTCTTCGCGCACTGGCCAAGATGGGGAAATTGCTCTCATTCTCCTGAACAATCAATGTTTTAAAGAAACCACTACACAAAGTAAGGGTCAGATTAGCATATACATGCCAGAACTTCAACGGGTTGGACGACGACGGCATCCTCTCATGCGAATTTTTCTTTTACGTTTTCCACATTCTAAAACCTGTTTTCTGGACTAACTCAGACATGCTGAATAGGGTTGGCCTCCTCTAAAACGCATGAATTTCAAAAGTGTGGACTAAGCAGTAACAAAAAATTTCGTGTCGGGACAAATTTTGTGGGCGAATTTACCTGTGGGCGAATTTACCTGTGGGCGAATTTACCGTGGGCGAATTTACTGTGGGCGAATTTACCGTTTCCCTTTTAGCGCCAGTTCCGGGACACATTTTAAAAATCCGGGACGGGACAATAAATATGGAAACCGAAAAATTTTCCCGGGACGGGACACCGGGACGGGACAGGGGTCAATTTTTTTTCGGTCGGGATACCGGGACGGGACAATTGCATGAAACTCCACCGGTCGGGACGGGAATGTCCCGTCCTGTCCCGCCTCCATCTCTAGTCAAGATGTCCTTGTGCTCTTGATGAGTTCAAAAGAGTACTTTCAATGAGCCTTGAATATAAGAAAGAAGCATGCATTAAATGTTGATTAATATTGCCTAATATTGTTTGCGAAATTCTAAGATTTAACTCTATAAAAAAATGAAGAGGTGCAGCCATGACTGTTAATTGATGTGTGCAAGAATTATAGGCTGAATCACACTATTTTAACGAACTCAAAGCACGTTTTATCAGTTTTCTAGCATGTCCTAGGCACTGCAAATAGTGAAAAAGGTATTAAAAAATTCCTCCAAAATTTGACTGTTTTCATTAGTGAACCAAGGTCAACCACTGCATATAAAAAAGTTTTGATCCCATTTTGGTCACCATAGCTGAGCAGAAATTCGAAATTGGTGAAAATTGATCAAAAAATCTTTTAACTGCTTAAAACTATAGTATTTCCACTTCGTAGCTAAAAATATTGATACAGGCTGTGCTACGGAATCAAGTGATGTGAAATTAGTCAGGGATAGCTGTAGTACTTACACCAATTTTCGCATCTTCAAAGGATGCCGCCTTTTGTGCCCCATACCTATTGGACACTTTCAGAGAAGCCCATAGGTATAGAAGGGTGTTAGGTTTCCGCCCCTTTTTGACCCATACCTATGGGGCATCGAAATATAGGTCAACAACAGCTGCTAGCTATTTCGCAATACTATTTCGAGACACAAAACAGCTGTTACATATTTTGGCGGGAAAATTAGTGACCTAGCTTTTTGTCACGTACCGAAAATCAATATATGAGTTGTAGCGAAACTTTTCTATAACTTTTTTACGCTCGAAAAAACTTCAATTCTGACACCGGATTCGGCGTGCACGACATTTTTCTATTGCGACATTTTTCTACCGTGACATTTTTCTACCGGACACTTTTCTACCGGACATTTTTCTACTTCTACTTTTCTACTGCAAGAAATTAGTTTATCACTTTTGTGGGGCAACTGCTACTATTGGCCGATAATCCCTGTTTATGATTATTTTATCACGTTCTGGCCCTTCAGATGGACGCTCTCCTTGCTAAGCCTCATTTTTTAAATTCAAAGTATGGCAAAAAAATTCTTTCACGATGGAAGGTTGTATTATAGCAACGGCTGCTAAGAGGAATCAATCATGGAAAGGTTTTAACAGACTTTGATCAAAAAACCAACGGATGCAAAGGCAGAGCTTGGTTCTTTGTGGATGGGCGTTTCTGCAAGTAAATTGTTTATAATAGATGTTATTTTGTAGTTTAGAACACGTATTTCAGGATGGTTACAGGACATGGTTACGATCCACGTCTATCCCATATCGCAGCCTTGGCTTAGGCTTAGCCTAAGCCAAGGCCAATGTAAAAAAGTGGTAAATTAAATCAAACGCCATATAGGTGCTTTGGGTAGGACCAAAATTAGCGAACCACTACCGTATAACCTCTATTAAACATGCACCCCTACAGTTAACGTTTTTCAAATTTTATTTGCTTATTTAACCCCAATATTGTTTATTTTTCGAAACGGACGACCACTCATTTTGTAGAGCTTCACAAACTCTACAAAATGAGTGGTCGTCCGTTTAGAAAAATAAACACTATTGGGGTTAAATAAGCAAAGCAAATTTGAAAAACGTTAACTGTAGGGTTGCCCGTTTAATAGAGGTTATACGGTATATGGCGTTTGATTTAATTCACCACTTTTTTACATTCATTGTTAGCTGCAATAAAATTTATGATAAAGACAGACAAGGTCATCTTATTGCTGGTCTTAAACAAAGAGCATGGCCAGGAGAGTAGCTGTCTGGCTGGCTAGTGCTACTTGGTCAACAACCATTGCAACAAAATTCAAGCAAATACAATCAAGAGATATACTCGAGGGAGGCAAAAATTACCAACCAAGACACTGCAAGTATGATTCAAAGTATGCAAAAAATCGAAAAAAGGAAGTAGAAATACATGACCACCTCTTCTTCTTCCGCATCCTCGCCATCATCCACAAAAGCAGACAGGCTAGAGTCCTCACCTCTTCCTAACCATTGGCTCCATTATAAGGTTGCTCTGGCTCAGTAGATGTTACTGCAGCACTTCTGTCCACAAGTTGGCTCGTGTCTACGTTTCAGCGCTCATTTTGGTAGATTAGGGTTAAGGGATCTAGAACTAAATAAAAAGTACTGAAATTGGAAATTTTCGATACACTTATGTAGTTTTTTTATCACCAATGTTTTTATTTGAGGTTGGACTTAGAATAGAGGTTTTACGATATTTATGATATTTGTGATTTTTTTTGCTGTCCAGCTTCCGGAAAAAGACAATCTTGTTATACCAGAACCGTTGACACATCTAAACAACAGGATACAATATTCGACATTTCATATACAGGGTGTTTCAAGAAATTCGCTGGTTTTGAAATGGCTATAACTTTTTTGTTGATTGAACTTTGAAATTCTGTAAAAGCCAATCGTTTTTTCTCGCCGACAATATTTTTTTGGTATATAATGTCGATAAAACAATTTTCGCTTGGTCCCCCCTGTGGTTTGAGCTCTGGTCAGTATATGGCCTTTGGACGTGCAAGGTGGACAAACCACAAGGGGACAAAATATACCAAAAACATATTGTCGGCGAGAAAAAACGATTGGCTTTTAAAGAATTTCAAAATTCGGTCAAGTTATAGCCATTTCAAAACCAGCGAATTTCTTGAAACACCCTGTACTTTTAGATCACACATATGACTTTCAAAAAATCGGTTGGAATTCAGAGTCTGCCAGTTGAAATCATGGTGAGTTTGCATTTTTTATATTTTCTTCCATATTTTACCTATTTCGTAGATTCACATTTTTGAGTTGCTGAACGTGCAGACTAGAATTCTGCTTGAAAGAGTATGCCACAGGTGGAGAAATATTTTGCTCACTCACAGTTGGTGGAAGATGAACGACCATCAACTGACAATAGTCAACTGACAATAGATTCAATTGACAATAATCAACTGACAATAGATTTAACTGAAATCAGGATGGGAATCAGCTGAATTGTCCGACCTGCTGGAGGATCCGCTCAACGTTGCTCTGTGGTGATTCGAAAGAAAGGATTCTGTTGTTAATTTTGAAAATATTTTGATGAAAATTCAGAAGATTTTCACCTTAGAGATATTCACCTTTTTTACTTTAGTAAAAGTGCCCAAATTTATTTCCCAGACCCCGGAAATGTGCGAAACTCTTTATTAGTCACAACTTTCGTCGTTGCCTACCCCCAGCCTAAGGGCTAAGCCTAAACTTATTGTTTGCAAGGGTAGTTACAGCATTTTTAAATCGGATTGTTGGGGGGGGGGGAGAGTATTCGCTACTAGCGACTTTGTTTGAATTGTCACGGAAAAAATAAAGTTCACTGTGTGGTGACTAATTATGTTAAATTAATTTTTCTATTGTCAGTTGACTATTGTCAGTTGAATCTATTGTCAGTTGACTATTGTCAGTTGAATCTATTGTCAGTTGATAGTTTACCGTGGAAGATGACTTCACTCGACTGCTCCTTCTACTCCCACTTTTCCGGAAATTCCCGAAAAAGCTTTCAGAACTACGTAAGAGCTACTCTTTCAAACTACTCTTTTCAACTCTCTTTCAAACTACTCTTTCAATTCTGAACTAATCTTTCATGAAGTAATTGGTAGTGTTGCGCCGGTATTGCCATTGAAAATCCGTTAGTTTTCATACCGTAGTTACCAACAGGCATTTTTCCGTGCCATACTTTACTCTACCGTTCAAAATTTATCTTCAATAACGTACTTTCAACCAACCCGGTCAGTTAACCGAAAACCGAGTTAGCAAACCACAGTTTATTTGGTTCATTTTCCTAACTATGTTAGACTAAATTGACCCTAAAAAACTGTAAAAAACTCCACCGAAAAACAAATTCAATTTTTTATAAAAGTTTGAATTTTGGTGTCTGACCGCTACTATAGCCTATCGAAAACCACAAAAACCAGATACCAACCCAGAGTAGTACCTAAGCCAACTTTTATACATCAAAGAATGCCGCCTTTCTGCTTTGTAAATAAAATTAGGCCTTTACACCTCCCCATAGCTCGTCTTTCTTCAAAGGACCAAAATAGTCGCAGGAAGTGCCTGTATTTTAGAAATGGCCACTTTTGACGGTCTCAAATCAACATATGCGGGAACTCACTAACTGTGAAGGGCTATGCCCGTGATGTTAAAAAAATTAAGCTGTATTTCCCGTTGCCTGATGTCTGGATGCGGACCCCAGACTAGATGCAACCAGTGCCTTGTTTTCTAAAATGTAAACGATTAATGCCCTTTCGTAATAGCATTTGTAACAATCAAGGCAGAACGAGATGTGGCTGTTTAAAGGTGGGGGTTTATTAGAAGTATAGGTTACACTCTAACAATTTTTTTATTCTACAACACATTCTTTACTGACATTCTGGTCACACAGATGTTTAAAGCAAGAGTACATATGTCAACCAATGACAAATTTGCATATTGGAATTGGAAATATCAGTCTTCAACTGAAAATAAATGGTAATTATACATATACGCATTTTTGTTTTCTCTAATAGGCGGCACATCCTTCGTTCGAAATCGTATTCTTGGAATTATGTTTATACAGTCGACGCTTGATTTAGTGTTCACTCTGGGCCGCTCTAGGTGAATCGAACTGAACACTAAATCGAGCGTCGACTTTAGTCATTTTACTTGCCGCTGACAAATAATTTGGGGTTTAGATGAAACTAAATCGAGCTAGAACACTAAATCGGGTGTTCACTAATCAAGCGTCGACTGTACCTATTGTTTGAAAACCAGTCTCATACAAGTTACCACTCCATTTGTAGCCAGTAAGATGCTCTACAAATGTGGGGGTACTTGCCTGAGAGTAGTCTTCGGAAAACGGTTAAACACAATGTCAAAAACATGATTTTGAATGAGGGAGAAAGAGGGAGGGTGACGGTCTATTTAGAAAGAATATGTAATGTAATCTACAACTAATCATTGACTAACATATACTATTTAGGAACAAAATGTAAATCTCTGATAGAAAGAAGCGTTTATGTGATATTATTAGTGCTGAAAGAATATACATAAAAATAATATAAAAGTAGAAGTCACTTTCAAAGGGAATATTAAATCTCAAAAAATTTTAAATTCTACGATTTTGATGAGAACACAACCCTGGTGATATTTTAAAAAATATTTTGAAGAAGCTAACATCATTGAAAACACTGAAACTATGTGCTGAAAATTAAAACTCAAACAAACAGTTGGATAATGACAAACTATTTTTTGAACAAGGAATCGGTAATGATCGTACTTTTGATGTAGTAAAAGAAAAATTGAAAAAGCACATGGAAAATAAGTAAAAAAATTCATATTTTTAAATTTGTATTTTTGATTTATTTTAGTTCAAGATTTTAGTTATGGGTTGCAAAGCAGAAAATCTGAAAAAATTGTGTTTCTGGTTATGGTTATAGTATCTTTCAGTGCAATAAAAAAATTTGATTTTTCACGGAAAAAATTATGTTTTTAATTTAATTGTTTTACAAACAGCTGTAAAATTTAAAGCTTACTGGTTTTCAGTGGCAAGGATATTTATCGAAATTCTTAAAAAAATTGAAATAAAAAAAGTGTTGGGGTGAAAAGTGTTGAGTGGTGTTCCACGCGGACTATCTCATATATGTGAAGACTCTTGAGTGCACTGTCTCATATATGGGACAGCTCTTGTGCACCCTGTTCTGAATATAAAAAAAAATCTTCTTTATTAACACAGGAAGCCTGACAGTAAAACCAGCTCATTCTGGCGTAGACTTTTACGAAGAATCTGAATCTGTGAACCGTTTTTCAAAAAAAAGTCCGGGTTGAGATTTCGACCAATTTCTGAATAATTTCAAATTTTTTGGTGTAAAATACTTGTGCAATGTTATTTATAAGATAGAGAAACGCCCGTCTATAGTTAGGAAATATTTATAAAAAAATTAAAATTTATCTTTGCTACTTCTTATTTTCACGCACAGAGCCAATCAACAACAAATTGGAAACCATTCGCTAAATTTCAACTTGGCCTTCTTCATCTCTGCGAGCTAGTAAGCCGCTTTCGTCATTGTATGAGCTCCAAATTAAAATCTCTTGTGGTATTTTTCAGAAGACAATTTTGATTTTTTTTTTCAGTTCCTCCAAGTTCGCAACAGGGCTTGTGTAAAATTTCGACTTAATAAACCCCCCAAAAAATTCGCGATGCGTCAAGTCAAGCCAACAAGAGGGCCGCGAAAGTTCAATCTAATTTCCTTGACAGGGAGAGTTTTGACAAGTCCCTTCAAAAAAGGAAACTGTTGATTCAGATAATTGTTGACTTCCTATTTGATGTGTGGTCGGTGCTCCATCTTGTTAAAGCTGTTGAGGTTCCTTCTTGACCGCATCAATAGATCAAATCGTTCAAGCATCTCCTGATAACATTCTCAACTTTTGATAAAGATTGAATTTAAATAATAATGGTTTTATCCTTATCATTTTGAGATAAACTACAAAATTTTTCAAAAAATCAGCCCTTAAATTGAGAAGGACTTTTCTCTATTTTTCAATAACATCTGTACAAGTATTTTACACCAAAAAAATCTTTTCGTCAAGCATTCGAACAAGACTACATGTGCATTCAAATGTTTTTAAAAATTGACAAAAATCCAAAAACAAAAGTGAAAAAAATCGTGGACACTCTGTATTTTGCAAGAAAGATGCGAAAATGATACCTCACCAGAAACTAGAGATGGGCATTTGCCTTCAACCAGTACCAATATTTTTTGGCCATCACCAGACCCATTACAATACCAATATTTCAGAATTTCGGACCCTAATATATTGCCCAATACTAATATATATTTTAAAAGTTTATTTGTTCGCCAAAACAGTAAAAAACAGTTTTTAATTCAGTCAAATTTTATTTAGTGAAAAAATGGGACTGATTTTTAAGCATAAAATACGAAGATGCCGACACTTTATTTCAGAAATGAGCATTTCAATTTTAAAAAACTATCGGAAAAATTGCAAGCCTTGAGATTTTTTGGAACCAGACGGTCGATACCGAAGTGACGAAAACCTTAAAAAAGATAGCGCTACGAAAGTGTTGAACCTGAGAAGGGTATCGGCTTATCCAAGTTCGACTTTATTAAAATTTTGAGTTAGAGTTTACTACCGCATTTGCTATATAATCGGCATGGAAATTAATCGTTGCATGGGGAAGTCCCTTAACAAAAATATTGCTGTTGTGACCTTTTGAAATCGGCATAAAAACCAAAGAAAAATCGAAAAAAATGCTGAAGCAGTTGCCATCAGCTTACCAATCCTTAAGTTTTTTCTACAAAATAAGACAATTTAAGCAAACCAATAAAAATATTCATTATAAAATTAGTTTAACGTTATCCATTATGCAAAAACAATGAAAAATGCAAGTAAAAATGTGAAATTTTTAGTGGAAGCAGTTAATAATTCAGCGCCCAATATCTTTTCCTTTGCGCAATACCAATACTTTCGAAGCACACCAACCAATATCCCAATACCAATATTGACTCCTCAATTTGACGCAATACCCCGATATACCAATACCAATATATTGTTTGTTCTTATCTCTACTTAAACGGCAGACGGCAGAAAGTACTCAAGAAATTTGAATTGTAAAATAATTGTTTTTTGAATTCTTCTAATACCCGCCTTTTTCTGAATAAAAAATAGGCCTGTTGGCGACAGACATGCCTCTAAAGAATTTTTTCCTTATTTTTAAGACACTGATCTTCAATGAATTCTGAGTCTAGTGAAGTCATACTTTTGTCTTGGGGATTTTTAACTCGTCAAGAATTATTATTTAACTCGTCAAGAAAGAATTACTGAGATATGATCTAAAGTTGGATGGTCATCATTTAAAATGACAAGCACCCAACTTTAGGTCATATCTCAGCAACCACGCGTTATTTTAAAAATTCTGTTTCTTGATTCGGATTTCTGATAAAATTTCAGCTAAACTGGGAAAACTGTTTTCCACAAAAAGAGTACTTTTATGGCAAAAAATATGAAAAATTTTGAAAAAACCATCGCTAACTGGCCACTCCCCAGTTTTCTTTTGTTTGTTTTGCTTGGATTTTATTCAAGGTGCGCAGCGACCAATATAGCGAGGATACAAATTGGCATCACGAATGTGGTTGGTGTTGGTCAGCCAGCAGATGAAGCGCTCCAGTCAAGTCCAAATCCACCTGAACTCGAAAAGGTACTCTAAGCTGTGGGAAACACTAAAATTACAAACCTTTTGGGCAGCCACCATACCTGCGCTGGTCAATGTACCAGTAATACGGTTTAGGATCAGTGTTGTTCGGCGCCGGCGCTAGTGCCGGCGCCGGCGCTGCCCCGGAAAACAGCGCCGGGCCGGCGCTCGGCGCCGGCGCTGGGGCCAATGAAAAATTTTGGTCGGCGCCGGCGCTGGCGCTAAAATTTTCGTCCGGCGCTGGCTCCGGCGCTGTTTTTGAACGATTATGGCGCCGGCGCTGTTTTCTAAAATTTAACAGCCTAAAATTGAGAAGACAATTATTCTTAATTTTAAACTGAATTATCAGAACTTTTGTGCTGCAATTTCTTTCATTTCTTTAAATATTTTACTTATTTTATTTATTTTCTTTGATTTTTTAGTTTATTTTTGTAACATAACCAGGGTATCATATGCTATTGTTGAAAAAGTAATTCACACACAACTTTTATTTTCACAAGACTAATGTGGATTACCCATTCCTTTCATGATCTTCATTTCTCTAATAACTCCACCTATATGGACTTATTTTTCAGCATAAGGAAAATACAGGGTGTTTCGAGAAATCCAACAGGATTTTGAATGGTTTATAACTAGTTTTCGAGGCCGAATTTCCAATTTCTGTTTCCTTCAACCATTTTCTCTTGACGGGCAATTTCATTTGGTGTATAATGTCAAAAATACGGTTTTCGCTTGGTCCCTTTCTGGTCCTGGTCTGTGGGTGGCTGTGTGGGTCCTAGATGGCTAAAACCCGAAACAACAGGGGGACCAAGCGAAAATCATACTTTTGACATTATACATTTAACGAAATTGCCCGCCAAGAGAAAACGATTAGTGAAAACAGAAATTCGTTGTAGAAAAGGTAATAGCCATCTCAAATTCTGCGGATTTTTTTTAAACACCCTGTATTTCAAAATTCACTCATCATGAGGAACTAATAGAGGAAATATAAACGGTATGCTGCTAATCGATATAGATAGCAAATAATTATTATCACTTTCACTGTAAAAAACATACTGTTGAAAAAAATAGGAATTTTTCATGAAATTACAGCAAAAGCAAAATTATCAAGCCGGCGCCGGCGTCGGCGCTGCCAATGAACGCCGGCGCTGGCGCCGGCGCTGGGGCATTTTTTCAAAAGAGGTCGGCGCGGCGCTGGCGCCGGAAGCCAAAATTTTTTAAGGGAGGCGCTCGGCGCTGGCGCTGGGCCTTTTCTCAGAAAGTGTCGGCGCCGGCGCTGGCGCCGCGCCGATCCCGGCGCTGGAAAACACTGTTTAGGATCAATCTTCGCTGTCTTAAAAAGTAAATAAAATAGAAGTTGCGTTTTTTAAATTTTTGTAATAGTAAACGTCTGGCCAATTGCAAATTTTGTCTAGGTCCTTAATGTTGATCTTTTAATATTCTTTGATAACGGCACTTAGAGAGGTTTTCAAAAACTTTGAGAATTTTTTAGGCGATCCTGAATAAGACAAAGAGGCTATTTTTCGGCTAAACTTCCTTTTACGGAGTCCTCCCAAAAGTGTGTTTGACCACTTATTCAAGCTTTTCAGGTCGTAATTAGTCGAAAAAACATGTTTCAGGATTGGGAAAGACATTTTCGAGAAAAAAATTTTGATCAAAAATCGACTTTTTTACAAAATTTTCATTTTTCATGCTTATCTAATATCCAAACGTACCATATGTACAAGTGTGTGAGCCCTTGTGACGGTCATGTATCCTCCGGACATCCTTTTTAAGCCAGCGTATAGCCGTTAGGCTTAGGCTTAGGACACCCCACATCATATATCCTTGTTTTAGGTGAATCACTCGATTCACGGTACATTTTGGAGAAAAAATTAAAAATTTTGGTCAAAATTTTTTAATTTTTTGACCAAAATTTTTTTTGCAGATGTCTTTCCCAATCCTGAAAACATGTTTTTTCGACTAATTACGACCTGAAAAGCTCGAATAGGTGGTCAAAACACTTTTGGGAGGACTCCGTAAAAGGAAGTCCTGCCAATTTTTCACTATAGAAACTGACTACTATGTGTTTTTTCGAACATGTAACTTTCGGACATGTTGTGCAGCAACAGGGTCTGACAAACCAGTTGTTTACATACTGAATTAATAGTTTTTTATGAACTTAAAGCGTCGTCAAGCATGCTACATTTAAATTCAGCCTTGTTTGAGCGACTCTTTACTTACGAGGTGCAAGATTCTCACAGAAGTTAAATATGGCCAGATTCTTTCCATACCACTCGCTAAAAAGTGGAAATCGGAAACATAATTTTTAAGAAGGTAAAAAAAAGTACCCGAAGAACACAGATATGTCACAGATTTTAAAATGAACAGAAAAAAGGGCAGCAGGCTATTTGCCATTTTTTGAATTGCAGAAAATAGCGAGACACCATATTTGGAAATAAATAAAAGTACTGAATATTATGCTATCCCACCTCAAAAGCCTTTATGAGCTCATCGGCTTTCCAGATCCTCATAGAGCCACCAACAATCTCTCCGACACCAGGCATGAGCAAGTCCACTGATTCATCAATTCGTTGTCATCTTCGCAGCGAGCCATGTAGAAAGGCTTGATCTCATGTGGGAAGCGGGTCAACAAAATTGGCTGGAAAAATATTCTTTAGAATAAAATTAAAAAAGGATTTACCTGGTTGATTTTGTCAGTCATGAGAGCCTTTCGGGGGCTTCCGGAATATCCACTCCAAATTCGTAGTGCCTCTCTTGCTCGTTCTTTACATCATGCTCAAGTAAAAGCTGAGAAGATTGAGTGAGGTAAGCAAGCTCACCAAAAAAGTCAAGTTTGAACAGTGTTGAACCACTCTCCACCTTAAATTATTTTTAGATATGTAAAAAGCCAACAATATTTTTTCAGTGTATATGTAAAAACAGGATTTTTTCTTGTTCCTCTTTTTAGTTTGGGTCCAGTCAGTGGATTGGTTCTGGATGGGTAAGACTTAACAAGGGGGGACCAAGCAAAAATCGTGTTTTATTTCAAATTAAAAAATATTGTCGGTTAGTGAAATTGATTGGCAAAAACAGAATTTTCAAAAATAACTCTTTGAAAAAGTTATGGTAATTCAAACGGTTGCAGTGAAAAAAAAATCAAAATGCTTGTACTCTTCGCCTGCCTCACCATGTTTTTTTGAATAGGCCGTGGCAAAAAGAAACTCTATATGCATTTTTTGATCAAGAGTACTTCTCGGAATCATGTCTAAAGTAAGTGAGTGTGCGCATCTCCAACTCTCCAGCCCCTGCGCCCTGTACGGAGGCGCAGGGGGCTTGGGGGCTTGGAGTTGAGATGCGCACACCCACATACCTTAGACACAAATCACTCGAAAGTGACTCTGGATGCATAAAAAATGTATGCATACCAGAGTTTATTTATGCGGTAGGCCCCAGTATTCAAAACTATGTTCAACATCTTCTTGTTAATGGGCTTTGTGTGATTAGTGGCCCTCTTTTGTCCCTTCCCTCCCAATACAGCCCGTAATCCCTTCGAAATTCAAAAGGCGCCAATTCAAATTTTTCAAATTTCGACTAAAAAACCATGATACCCCTGTGGTTCGAAAAACATTTTTTTACTTAGAATCAAAAAAACGAGCGGCTTTCTCATGAAATCGGGGTCGAGAAATACGAATATGAAGTTATCTACTCCACCTGATCAGTCCCCGTGGGGAGTGGGGATTCTGAACTCAAGCCATTCAAACCTCTGAAATTTGTTGTGTGATGGTTTGAGTAAAAAATTTACCTGAGTTTGCCCAAGAGTAGGCGGATCAACTTCGTTATAGTCAGCGGCATCGAAGTGTGCACGCATCGATTTTTTCACACCTCCTCTTAATCAAACAAATATAAATATACTGTTAAACCCGCCAACAATACACTACCGGATAAGCAAAATACGTGAAGCGTTCTCCCCTCGAATGACTAAATGACGGTTGTCGAGCATTATTTCAACAGAAGCTTTTTTTGTTGAGCACGTTGTCATTTCCTCCAGGCGGCGCCATTTGCAGTAGCTCCCAGAAATCTGCGTCTAGCTCAATACCACCAGGCGCTGACTTTCCTTCAAGCACTTTCTTAACAACCCATAGACGCAGACGGAGCTCTCGGTGGTGAGTGTGATCGCCTCATAAGTCTGACATAGCTGGTCGGCAAGAATAGTTTTGCAAATATCCACTTCCATCACGCAGCACTAGAAACGTTAACTTTTTGCCTGAAAAAAGAAAATAAGTTTCGCAGGATCAAATTTTTCACTGATAGGGTAGACCTTGACGAAGTCGATGCACAAATCCGAAAACTTTTACTCGCTGACCCACAAACTTCTGGCGGTCACGAATTGTGGCAGTAGTGGGTTCTGGCAAAGAGACATCCATCTGTATTAAAATGTATTGTTTGCTGAAGAGGTATATGTCAAGCAGGATCGATAAATATTCACGTGAACAATAAGTCTAGAAAATGATGCTTTGAAATTTCTGGTTTTATTCCTTAAACTGAAAGAAGGGAGGGAACTTTATATACGCATCATCTAGGGTCGGAAGTCCAAATACCCCACAGTGTACACCCTATTCGTTTGACTTTACTTTTCAGTAAGTTCACTGACTTCTAGGTTCGGAAACCATCCAGCAATCAATTTGTCTATCAATTTTGTCAATAGTATTTCAATAAAAGATTATTTTGTATTTTTATTAAAACAGAACGTCAAGCGCGATTTGGTCATTTGACGTGTTTAACTTTTTGAAACAACATCGACTTGTACCTTTTTTGTAGCCTTGTATCTTAGCCCAATATGACACCAATTGCACAGTTTGTCAACGAAAGAAAAGAAAAAATCTACCGTTTTGAGTGATAGGTATAAAAAAAAACCGCATTCATCATTGGGTACTAAGCTTTGGCATATTAATTGGTAATTGAACAGAAGGTTAAAAACCAAAGATTTGCCTAGATTTCATTTAATTTGATTATTGTTTAACATTTACTGTTACAGACCTTGAATAACATGTGTTTAGTTTGCCGACTGTCGTTATAGTTTTGTCAGCGCTTTCAACTTCAATAGGCTGAAATATAAGCGCCCATGCTCTAATAAGCGCCCATGTTCCAATAAGCGCCCATGCTGAAGAGAGGTTGAAAAATAAGCACCCATGGGCTCTTTTTAGAGGAAATACGGTTTTCGCAGCCCTATCCCATATCAGGGAGTTTTCGCTTTGGTCTCGCTTGTTGGTTTTTTTGTAATTTTTTAGTCTTAAAAATTGAAATTCGTTAAGGCATGGTTAAGGCAAGGGTAGACCATCGTATGTTAGGGTGCTAATCCTCGCTCTTTTACATTTCAGGAAAAATGTTGAAATAACAAAAAATTGCCTTGGTCTCCCCTGTCTCTTTTTCGTTTAAAATTTAAAAATTAAATTAAAAATGTTTTAAAATTTTTTTTTGCACAAATAGGCCAGAAACCAGTGTAAAACGATTGTAACTGCTTTATAGAACACGGAATGTTTGATGGTAATAACAGGGTGCGTAGTTTAACGAACATGCTATCTAAAAATAATCCTTGAAATCCTTATAACCCCTAAAAGAAATTTTAAAGGGCCGTTGCCACCTGTTTTGAATTGTCCCCGCCAATTCAAATTTTTTTGACTAATTATTCAACTCCTGTACGGATTTTTCAACTTGGTTTCTAACGAAACAAGGCCTAGAATTTAATTTTAGGTATAGTTTTGTTAGAAACCAAGTTGGAAATTCGTACGTAAATCCAACGATAAAGAAAAAATTTGAATTGGCGGGGGACAGTCGTTGTCGGAGACGGCAATGGCGCATTAACATTGTTTTGTTAGTCGATTTAACGATCACCTGGGTCGGTCCTTTCAATAATAACGATGCAGGGTTCTCATCTGTCATTTTTAAAAAGATTTGTCCTTTTTTAGGACCCAAATCTTTTGTTTATTTTTAAAGTTTTTAGTCAAAGTCATTTTTTTCGCTCCAAATTAGCAATAAGCACTGGATAAAATGACCCTTTTTCAATAATGGTCAAAATGTCCTTTTTCAAAATTTCGAGATGAGAAGCCTGTGATAATGGGACTGAAAACGGGCGGCAAATCCAAAAATAATAGTAGGTAAATAATTTCTAAATTCTGATGTTTTGTAAACATTTTTGATACAAACCACCCATAACTTGAAATCGAAACATAAATTATTGGAACTGATGCCTGAATATATTTATTAAAATACAGTTCTAAACTATTTCAGCTCATACCTGCGCAAATAATATCGTAGTTATTCGGCGGCTTAATTCTACATACAATAAGTTTTCTAGGTTACTTCATAATTTTGTAAAAAACAATTTAGTTTTCAAAGCCAAAAAAACATATAAGAATATAGCAAAATATATTATAGAACACATAAAAAGCATGCCACTACCTGCAGTCTACGTGAAACACCCCTTTTGGGCCATAAAACACAAACGCTCATCCGCTGCGCCACCGAGGCCGAATTTGCAAACCTCGAAGCCTCACTTTGGCCTCACAAACCTCACTTTGGTCCGCCTGAAAAAGTCAATTAAAGGGGCACACTCGTCGACGATGGGAATATTTTGAAAGGTAGGTATCAGGTGAATTCGAAAAATACTTATTTTAAAATACAAATTTGTAGAGTACCCAAACAAGTAAAAGCAATAAAAACACCACTAATGATAAAAACTTTCGGTAGCTCAGTGGTAAAGCAACGGAGGGTGGTAAAATTGGCTAGAAGAAACTTGGTTTTATTCCAGTACAGTTAACTCTCAATTTAACGAACCCCCTATTTAACGAAACTCTCGATTTAACGAACCTCCGAACGTGATTTGGTTGGTTAAATCTCAATGCCTTGTTTGAAGTTGTTCTATGTTGTTTTCTTGACTAGTGCGAAGCTAAAAAGACCTTAGGTCCCAGTTGTCAAAATTATATTTCTTCTTTGACCTTGAGGGGCATCAAGGCATCTTTTCAGGTTCAATTACTGTGGTCCTGCTAGGCAAAAAGTCAAATTTTTGTCAATAATTAATTCTATTTGCAAAAAATGTCAATTGCTACCTAAAACATCCTTTAAACATGTATTCAAAGCTAAACCTTAAAAGTGAAAATTACTAGCGTTTTTAAGATAGCCGGTATAGTTTACTCATGCCACTCTCGATTTAACGAACATGTAAATGAGAATTGTTCACCAACTTTCGATTTAACGAACCCTCGATTTAACGAACATTTCAGTAGGTCCCCAGGAGCTCGTTAAATCGAGAGTTGACTGTAGCGCCAAAAAATCATAAACTCAACAATACCTGCAAGTAACCAAGTACAGTGGACGCTCGATATAACGACGCTCGATATAACGTCCGCCCGTTATAACGTCCCATTTTGGCCGGTCCTTGAGGGACGTTATATCGAGCGTCAACTGTATCGAAAAGCAAATTGAACCACACTACAAGACCCGAATACCAAAAAACCAAAGATTAAGAGCAACTAAGTCCAAAGGATTAGACAAGTTATGCAAAAAACCGTTTGAAAAAGTAGCTGGTGTTTGGTTCAAGGTGACCTTGTATCGAGAGCATTGATGTAAATCTTAGAATTGCAGCACCGGCAGCAGCTCACGGCACCGACCCGAAAATTTGGCATCGGCACCAGCTCACGGCGCCGACTTTGAAAATTCCGGCACCGGCTCATGGCACCGACCCTGAAAATTTCGGCATCGGCACCAGCTCACGGCACCGGTGCGGTGAGCTGCCGGTACCGCACCGGTGCCACTCACAACACTGATGGAGAGTAGCCTTATATCGATTGTGCCTATATCGAGCGGGATTTAATAGGCAGTCGACTGTGAAATTATTTTTAAAATGGAAGCTTCTGTCAAAACAAACTCTTCTGCTGTTAAAAAATACAATATATGTTTTTTGCTGAAAACACCATATTTAAAATTATCATTTCATGTTTAATAAAAACACGTTCTTCAGTTGAATAGCTGATGATATTGTGGCTTTTAAACACAGCTACATTTTGAGTTTTTAGTTTACTAATTACTGTTAAGTTATAAGTAGTTTTGAAGTTTTAAGATCTGAATAGGACAGAAAAAGCACAGGGTTGATAAAAAAGCAGGGTTATCCGACACGCGCGCCACGACATTTGCGCGCCGACATTGGCGCGCCACGACATTTACGCGCCAGAATACATTTTCATATCTGGACTTCAAGTGAACCACCAGATCAGCACCACCAAATCACCAATGTTTGGGTGGCGGTAAATTTACCCTCTGATAGATTCACCTTCTAAATTTTTGAGGTTACAAGTTTGAATCATGGTGGTAGCAGAAATCATATTTCTTAAAAACAGTCATAAGTCGACCATTAAGCCTCAGGGTGCGTAAGAAAAACCTTCTGGTACCTCTCTTACATGGATATTCACCTCGAGAAGTTGAAATTTGGAATTAGCTGTAAGTAATTAAAAATCATTGTACCTTTACCGGAATTGTCTCCTGAACACGGTTTTATGATGCAAAAACAGCGATTTGACTTGCAGAAACCCCAGTTCTGCAGTAGTTTCATGCCCCTTAGGGCGTCCAGGTGGTTCTGAGGTCGTTTTACCTAAGAAGAGGTACTCAAGTGCTAGTACAAAGGCAATGCCACACACCGGTACTTAGTCCTTAGGAAGTACTACCCAGGTAGCGGTACCTAATGCCGAGGTAGTGGATGGATGAATATCTCGTATATGAATACTAGTGGAGAGGTTGAAATAAGCGAGCTAACGGTTTTGGTCCACTCAATCCATATTCGGGTACAAGTGGTAATCTGGATGTTCACCTGTGGCAATTTTTACTTTTTTTAGCAGTCCGGGAAGGTGCGCTTTACCTTTACCCCTCCCCCCCCAAGCTGATTCACTGGTGGGAATCAAGGTTAATTGAGTGGTGGGGTATATGTAAATTTAGCCGTCCGGGAAAGGTCTGTCCCGAGTCCACTGGTAATTTGTCTGATAAAAATGTATTTTGGTCTTTTAAAATAGTGCTCATGGTTTTGGATGAGGTACACACATAAAACCCGCTTGACTCGAAGTTAAATTTAGTTTATCCACCTACTAACCCGATGGTTGATGTACTTGTTAGGATAAAAAATTACTGAGCTGGTGGTTCATCCACTATCTCGGTGGTTTAATTGAAGTCCAGATATGAAAATGTAATCTGGCGCACAAATGTCGTGGCGCGCAAATGTCGTATAACCAAAAAACAGGACATCTACAGACCTTTTTGCAGGACTCTTCAACGAAAAAAAGAAAATGAATTCCCTTGGGCTGTACCGAAGAATTTAAAAAAATATTTGCTAAACGTCACATTTGCTAAAAAAAACTTTTGCTAAAAAAATTTTGCTAAAGACATATTTGCTAAAGGCACATTTGCTAAAAAAATTTTTGCTAAAGTCACATTTGCTAAAATTTTTTTTGCTAAAGTCACATTTGCTAATTTTTTTTTGCTAAAGGCAATTTGCTAATGAATTTTTTTGGTAAAGGCCTTTTCTGGTCCCTTTTCTGTCACAAATATGACCGTAGGGTGTTTAGGAAATGCAGGTACTTGGAACCGAACCTGTGACCAAGTCAAACGCCTGTCTTTCTATATCTAAAATTATGGTAAAAAAAAGTATGCGCCCAGGTGGGTTCGAACCAGCGACCTCTATATCAACCCTCAGGATCGCTAAGAACTACATCCAGTGTGACCAAACTAGGGTTGGGTAATTCTCCGGAGAAATACTTTCCGGGTAATTACCCGGTAATTACCGGTAATTACCCGAAAAGCGGAGAAATACTATTTGCTGATACCTAAACCATCTGGATGGTACCCAAACCACCTGAATGGTACCCAAACCACCGGTATGGTACCCAAATCACCTGGATATCAACCAAAACACCTGGATGTTACCCAAACCACCTGGATGGTACCCAAATCACATGGATGGTACCCAAAACCCCTGGATAGTACCCAAACCATCTGGATATCACTCAAAACGCTTGGATGATACCTAAACCACCTGGATGATACCTAAACCAAAAAATTAGCTGCAGGTTAACTGCAATAAATACTAAAAAATAGTATTTCTCCGAATTTTCTTTACGGAGAAATACTTAGTATTTCTCCGGGTAATTACCCGGGTAATTACCCGGAGAATTACCCGGGTAATTACCCATCACTCAACCCTAGACCAAACCAAGTGGTCGTCCACTTGGATCGAATTTTTTTTTCGCGTTTTCGAGCTCCAAACGATTTTCCTGCACTAATTCGACCATGCTGAAGATGGTTTGACACTGGTAAAATTGGTATACAACCGATTCGTTACAAAAACTGATTCGTTACACCGATTCGTTACACTGACGATTCGTTACACCGATTCGTTACATTGACGATTCGTTACACCGATTCGTTACAGAAAAATTTTTTTTTGACCAAAAATCGACTTTTTGCCTTGGAGGACCAAGGTAAACCACCTTATATTATGAGCAATCAAAGGGTCAGCCCTTGGCCCGGACAATGTACCCCGAAGGGTCAGCCCTTGGCCCGGACAATGTACCCCCGAACGGTCAGCCCTTATCCCGGACCATGTACCCCCAAGGGGCTTCCTATTGAATTAGGGTGCCTGCCGAAGGCAGGCAGGTAAAAGAATACCTTTTTAATGAATAAAAACGGTATCCAGGTGGTTTACCTTGTTCCCCCAAGTCAAAAAGTCGATTTTTGGTCAAAAAAATATTTTTTTCTGTAACGAATCGGTGTAACGAATCGTCAATGTAACGAATCGGTGTAACGAATCGTCAGTGTAACGAATCGGTGTAACGAATCAGTTTTTGTAACGAATCGGTTGGCAGTAGGTAAAATTACGTTTTATCGAGAAATTTTTGAGTTATGGTAAGTTCTTGATTTATCAAAATCAATTACTCACGATAACTCAATTTTTTTTGATAAAACGTGATTTTACAACTGTCAAACCATCTTCAGCATGGTCGAATTAGTGCAGAAAAATTGTTTGAAACCCGAAACGCGAAAAAAAAATTTGATCCACTTGGTTTTATCTGGTCACCCCGGATGAAGTTCTGAGCGATTCTAAGGCTTGATGTAGACGTTGATGGTTCGAATCCACATGGGCGCATACCTTATTTTTTATTATATTTTGAGTGTTTGAGTAGCGTAGAGGTCCACATACTCATTATCAAGGTTGCTGGATCAAACCCCTCTGGGTGCAATCAGTCCCTGTAGAGGACCTCGATTCATGGTCCTGGGGTTTTCTCGAGGTGGTTTCAGCAGCTTGGGATGGTATGAGGTAAATCATGGATGGCCTAAAAAATTTGGGATGATTCAGACGCAATATGAAAAATTCCGAAAAAAAACTTAAAATTTACAAAACACCCAAAACTTGAAGAAAAAGGTAAAAAGAGGAAAAAAAGTTGGAATGATAGTGTCTTTGACGCAATAAGAACCACAAAACCGCGTTAACAAAAGAAATTTTACTAAATATGCCTTTATCAAAAGAAATTTTAGCAAATGTGACTTTATCAAAAAAAATTAGCAAATGTGCCTTTAGCAAAAAATTTTTTAGCAAAAAGTTTTTTTTAGCAAATGTGCCGTTTAGCAAATATTTTTTTAAATTCTTCGGTACACCCTTCCCTTGGTCACCCATATCTTTTTCGATAATTTTATTTCGTTATATTTTTTTCTAAAGATTAATCAATATACAATGTATAACATATGGAATCAGTGAACAAACTATTTTACAGTTAATATATATATGTCTTGCAATATCTCAAAGATTGGTTTGATTAAACAACTTCTTTTGCTTTCTTTGCCACCTTTGCTGCCTTGTAGCGAGTGCAGTCATCTACTTCCTTGCTTTTCCAGTAACCTTTGTTCTCCAGTCCTTCCCACATTTGTTTAGCCAGTCTAAAACGGTAAAAGTGAGTGAATACTCCTAAGTAAGTGATAAGGATATTTTTTCGATAACCTTTTTACTTTATTTCCCACAGATGACTATTTTTTTCCAACTTTAACACGAGGTGCGACTATATACTTTCAAAAAGATTAGTACTTTTTGGGGTGACAGAGCTGATTCGCCGTCAACACATTCACCGTTGACTTTGTTGACAATTTTATGTCCACTTTAAGTCGCTTCGAAGCAGCATGATATCGAGGCAACTTTTTTTTTCAAAAGATAGCTAACACCCTAAGCTAGAAATTTGGTAAGAATATTTTCAGAGTTTGTTCATGAAAACTCTGTAAAAAACTTTTTGAAAACCTGTTCAGGCAATTTTTTTTCAGAATTTTTATCAACGGCGAATGCCGTGACGGCGAATCACCGCTGTCCCTTTTTAAAACCTCGATTTTATTTTGGAGTTTTTATGACAAATTATTATTTTTTGGTGCTCAAAAATCAAATTTTCATTAAGTTAAATGAATAAAATATTGTCCCTAAGATTAACGAAAAGGCATATTTTTTAATTTGGCTTTTTTGCCTAAAATCACAATTCTTTTGTGATAGAGTCCCTTTTTAGAAAGAAATTTTGAAATACATCACTGATGGATCTATAAGACAGAATACGGTATTCATCAGAAATTTTTAAACCTTTGTATCATAAATTTTAATAACCGGGACAAACTTTAGAGACGGTCTCGTCTTATTGTAAATAAAAAAACTTCGAAAAATTTCTTATTTTCAAAAACTAACTCACTCTCTGTAAGACACTCCCTGAGCCAATGATTTTTCTCTAATGATTGCTCTGTGAGCATTGCTGAAGTGAAGAAAGGCTGAGATTGGACGAGGTGGCATGCCCTTGTCTCTTGCTAACCTCACTTTCCTTCCCTTCTTGCCAATAGAGATCAAGGAATTGCGGATTGGAGTAGTTTTAGCAGTGGTGTTTGAGGTAGTGTCTGCCGAAACGATGGGTTTGATCACTTTGTAGCCTTTTGGTCTTCCTCTCTTTTTACAATGGTGGAAACCGTCTGTCTTTTCTTTGCATCTTTTTTAGGGTCTGCACGGAAATAGTTTGGTTGCACACTTCTCTGAAAATTGAGAAATCATAACTTTTATTTTAAATTTGGCATAACTTTTTTTTGTTAAAACCAACCCTATCACTTTTTCTGTGGTCTGGAGTATCGCCTAATACCAACCATCGGTCATTATCCCTTGAAGGGGACCGCATAGAAATATCTCTAGTTTTGCTGCTGGCCCTCTTCTTGATCTGAAAATCAATACAATTGAGATAAAAAATTGGGATTTTGTTAATATTTTTGAAATTTACTTTATCATTGCTCTTGATCGGTGTCTTCTCTAAACAAGAAATAAGCTTGGCAGCGGTTGCTCTAGCAGCCTGCCCATTTGTTCTTGCTGTCTGCGGTGGATGGCTTGCGCACTTGGCAATGGCACAAACTAAACATATTGATGGTTACAACAGAAAAATGGTTATTTGACATAATAAGTTCCATTATCTGACACTTTAGGTAGCTGATTGCTCGCTTATCTAACACCCTGAGGAATATTTCTACAATTGTCACATTTACTTTTCATTTTATCTATTTTCGGACCGCTTGAACCTCAGCCCAGCGGGACACTTCTTTTTATACCGAAAAATTATTTTTCATATCATTTATTATGTAGTGAGATAAATGATCAAAAATAACAATCGAACCTGAGATCGGCAATCACCACACAGCACTACTAGGCCACTCTTAGAGTTCCTTTTTTATTGTTATATATAGAGTGGGCAACAGTTAACTCGACGTTTTTAAGTTTTTTTGACTTTATTTTTTATTTTTATGAGTGTTTTTTCCCAAAATTTTCAGCATGTAACCTTGCAACTGAAAGCCCATTCCAGTAACTACACAGTGGTATAAAAATTTCTGAATTCAGTTTACAAAATTCGAGACATCAGAAAAAAAAGTGCAGTCAAAAAATTAAAAAATTGCATTGGTCTTCTAATTCGATTTGACTGAGTTTGGGGCTTAGGTTAAGCCTATCCATGTTTTTTCCAATCAATGACCTACTTGTAAATAAAAAAACCTACATTAAGTCTAGTCTGTCGTGAGCAAACAGTAGCCGCAAAACCAGACACATCCACATGAACTGGAGGCATAACTGGAGGTAGCATAGGCGGAGCTGGCAAATCCCAGGAAGCCGAGTCACTTTGAGGAGATGTACTAATCTCAGAAGTAGATTCTAGGCCTAGTTCTGGCATTTGCTGACACTGTCTATTTACTGGAGACACCTGGGCAATTGCATTAACCACAGCTGCTGCCTCTTGAGTAGAAATCGCTTGTAAGGGGGGTCGGATGGATTGGAACAGATCAATTTCTTGCTTAATCGTCTGTCGGTGATCTTCTCGGTGTATTACCCAAGTTTCCTCGTCATTTGTTTCATCAGTTATGAGCTCACACCCAGAGCTGTGGTTGGACTCAGACACACAGATCGGTGAGCTAGAATCTCTCACTTCTTGTGCGCAAATCAGCTCTTGCTTGACATGGATGGCTGAGCGGTTGAGGATCTGGCGAATGCGACGACGAGACTCTATGGAAGTTGGATCAAGGGTGTATTTGACCTGGAAATTCGATTATTTGAAATCTGTGGCTGAAAAAAGAGACGACTGAAGATATTTGTCTACCTGGATGTTAGCAGTTATCTTGTGGATGGTGTTGTAGTGGTCAACTAGAGTGGTTTCAGTAGGAAATTTAGCATAAGGACAGTAGGCACACTCGTAAATGTTGAGTTTGAAGTGGTCATTGGTCAGATGGATTTCTAGCTCTTCCAAAGAAGAAAATATAATAGGATTGGATAGGCCATAACACTCTAAGCACTCAATCATGTTGCTGAAAGTTAAAGGTTAAATAGTTTGAAGTTGAACAACCCGAAGTGTAACTTGATTTAATTGCTTAAAGTACCGTATAAGCTCTATTAATCCCCTATGGGTAATTAATTTTCAACCTTGAAAAATTCAAAAATTCTAAATCAAAAATAGCCTTAACTCCGAAATCCTAGTAAAAAAATGAGGGGTGGGGGTAAATTATAGAAAATAACAAGAATTCAATAATAAAAAGGTTGTCTTTAAATTTTAGTAGATGAATTACTAAGTCTTCACAAATTTTTAAGGCAAAGCCGTGGGATTCGGGTCAAATGAGGCTACAAAGAGTCACATTTCACACATTTGCAGTTTTTTTAATTTTTATAAATACACCCCCTGGGTTGAAACTAACATTAAAGGACCATACTTGTTGATGACAATGAGAATTTGGCAAATTCAAATGCGCGCGGGACACTTTTCTTTCATCTCGCACTGTACTCTTTTGAGCTATTTTGAACGACTCAAAAGAGTAGAGAGCGAGACGAAAGAGAATTGTCCCGCGCGCATTTGAATTTGCCAAATTCTCATTGTCATCAACAAGTATGGCCCTTTAAAATTGGAAAAATATCAAAACTGATTTAAAAAAAACACATAATTATAACTGTTTTTCTGAGAAAAAAAAAGTACAAAAAAATTCACTGTTCTATAGTAAAATTTGCAAACTAAAGCTTGAAATATATGTAGTTTTTTGCCAAAAAAATCCTATATCATTAGATACCAATTTTCTAATTTCACAAGGAATTGAGCTCTTTGTACATATAATCAATAATAAATTAAAAAACTACAAAACATTAGTTAAAGCATAAATAAAACCATGAACTAACAGTTAGTTGTAGATTTGATCCACTGAAAAAGTTTGGAGCAGAGCCAAATCAAACACAGTTATTGTAAGAAACAAAAGAATAAGAAACAAGCTGCGAGATCGATCGTCTTTTATAGAGGCCATTATGGCCCACCCCCTGAGTAGTTTCTTTTCCCTGCAGGGTGCCTGGATAATCGCTTGCAAGAAGAGGACAGCAGAAATATCTGTACAATTGAACCTAGCAGACAAGGAAAACAGAAGTACTCAAGTTTTGGCCACTGGGATGGTACTCAATGGGCATAATACAATTGTGTTAACAACTGCATGCAAAGAACCAACAGAAGTTTTTGGAGCTTTTAGTGCCAGGTGTTAAATAGACAAAAAAATTTTAAGATTGAAGGTTTAATTGGCTAAAAAGTACAGTTGCTTTGCAAAGTTTTTCATGCCTAAGGCAACAACTAAAAGTTGGCAGAAACTGAGTAAATGTTTCAACACCCAACCTGTCGAGTTTTTATATAAGCAACTCCAAATACTCGTTTTTTTATTTCTGACTTAAGGCGGTAGCAGGGGGTAGCTAAGGCCTATTTTCGTTCAGTTGACTATATTTGGTCATTCTGATTCGAAATGACCACCTATCTGTTCTAACACGAAATGAAAACCCATGAGATTAGTGTGGAATTTCTAATACAGTTTACGAGAAATTCCACAGTTATCTCATGGGGTTTCTTTCTGGATATTAATGACCTAATATAGTCCAAGACGCAAAAACATCTCCATCAGTGCTCCCCATTCACCATCGCCCCAAGTCAGAAATAAAAATAATTTCATTTGGACACACGTATACGAGTACGAGTATCAAATATTTATGTGCATAGGTTGAAAAAGCAAAAAATGGAACATCGCAAATGTTGAAATAAAGTTTCATTATAATACAATCGAACCTTGATAAACGGACACCTCAAAAGTTCGTTCCCCAGCTGGGTCCGACACCTTTTTAGACCTATTTTCGGATGTTTTTGTCCATTCTGTTTTGACAATCTGGTCGCAAATATTGCAAGGATGCCGATTTTGCCGATCGTTTTTCAAAATACAAAAACTCTTCACTCTAAAAAGGCAGAACCTCGATTAACCTTTTTCAGAAATAGGGTGTCCGTTTATCGAGGTTTTGCTTTTTTAGAATAGAAAGTTTTCGGATTTTGAAAAACGGTGGGCAAAATCAGCATCCTTGCGATATTTGCAACCAGATCGTCAAAACAGAATCGACAAAAATCATTCAAAAATAGGTCTAAAAAGTGTTGGACCCAGCTGGGGAACGAACTTTTAGGGGTGTCCATTTATCCAGGTTCAACTGACAGATACCCAAGTGCACCCCCAAGTGCTTCTTATTCCTCAGCAATCCGAATGACAAAGCGGAATTTGAAAAAAAATACTTTCTTGCTGAGATATGATCTTAAGTTGGAGTAAAGTTAAGTGGTCATTTTTAAAAATTTTGACACTTCAACTTTAGGTCATATCTCAGCAAGTAAGTATTTTTTTTAAATTCTGCTTTGTCATTCGGATTGCTGAGGAATTTTTGCATACTAGGGTGCCTCAGAATAAAATTTTCAGCTAAAAATGGGTACTTTTCTTTAAAAGTACAAGAAATTTTTCGAGGGGGGGGGGTGCACTTGGGCTTTTACGGGTTCAACTGTATACACTTTGATCATTTCGCCGTTGCGGCAATACCGCTATAGCGAAACAAATTGGTCGTTTGGAGATTGAAATAGTTTTTTAAAACACGGGCACAACCATAAATTTTATACAAAACATTATATTATTATGACAATCCATTGAACAAAGGGGGGAGCATTGCCAAATGTGCCGAATCGTACAAAATTGTCTTCTATGGTTTTGTCGGAAAAGCGATTCCATGTATCAAGTACAAAGAAAACACTTCTTTGTCTTGGCGCTGGATTAAAAAAGTGCCGGAAACAAGAGAAAAACATATGCAATAAGTATATATTGAACAACAAGCACTTACTAAAACTACAACCACTATCCAGAATATTATGCAAGAAAGTGATACCAAAAACACTTTCTTATATTTCCACAACTTCTCAAAATCTTTTGTGAACACTATAGTAGCCGCAACATGACCAGATTAAAAAAAGACTAAGACAGTCTTGTTTGTCCCACCTTTTACTTGTAGCGATCCCACCGCTGGACATCCCCCTTAGATAAACAACTAGACTTTTTGCACCAGGCAAATCTCGCCCTTTCTCAAATAGCTATAAAGCCGCTCAATAGCCGCCGGGTGAAATAGTTTCGGCCTTTAGAAAAAAGTGTGAGAAAGTGTTTACCAACTGCCTAATTCTCAGCCAAAGCCAATTGGGAAAAATGTTACAAAAGTTGTGTGAACGAAAAATGTGATGGATTATTTGCTTGTTTTTCATGAAGGTTTCAAGGATTTGCAATTATTTTTTCAATTACAGTGAAATTTTTTTGAAGGGATATGCCGAGGTGTTCAAAATTGGTGTACGCCAATTAGATTTTTGACGCTACTCGGTAGCATACCACCCTCCCTCACTCAAAGCTACTGGGCTTAACCGACCCACCCCCCCCCTCAATAATTTTTTAAGGGGAAGCTAAACCATACCTTTTTTTGGAAAAAGCTGAAGCTAGTACGGGTTGTCCCTCAGCATGACGCCTAAAGACCAATGCCTAAACCTGAAGGCTGAGCCTAAAAATTATTGGGGAGGGGGGGGGGGGCGGAGACGGGTGCATATTCCCGAGCAGCTGTTTTAAGGGGGGGGGGTTAAAACCGAGTAGCGCCAAATTTTTTCTCAACCATTGTATTTTCGTACGGATTTTTCAAATTGGGTTCTAAAGAAAAGTACACCTAAAATTAAATTATAGGACTAGTTTGATTAGAAAGCCAATCAAAAAATTTTCAAGTGGTGAGCGCTGCCCTCGAAACCGCCATCCTAGTCAAACTACCACCTTACAGTAACCCGATTTGATCAGGTTAAAGACATTTAAAGTAAACAACGTGTCCTTAAACCGACAATCTAAGGTCGGTCATCTGGGGTGGCATGTTAAAAGTTAGATTGCATACTTATCTTCCTTGCAATTTATTTGGACCGAAAAATTTGTGGATTAAGTGATACAGCCGAGGCTCAAACCCCTTGGAAAGTTGGGTAGGTAGTTGTATATAAGTGTTATTTTGTAGTCTATTTTAAAGTGAAGGTGCTAACCTAAATGTATGTTCTGTCTGGTTTAGAAATCCTATGTTTAAATTCCATCTTGATAATTCCACCTTTTTCTTTTTGCAATTTAATTATCGGAAATTAAAGAAAAAATTCAAAAAAACATTCGGCCGAGCAGATTTGTTTGTTCTGATCCCAAGAGTAGCTTTTCAACTAAAGATAGAACTGCTTATTTGCGAGCACTTTTATCCGGTCCGAGAGTGCTCTTTTATCCATGTTTAAATGAAGTAAGAAAAAAAAGGAATAAACGGCTACACAAAATTGACTGTGCATTGATCTTCGAAGTTGAGAAAGCTTTGATTCGAAAAAATAGGGTGAGAAAGCTTGAACAGTTCAAGCAATAGCTCTTCCATACTTTCTCCACCTTAACACAGTTCTTAATTTGATTGATATGTGTAAAAGAGCGCTAAATATTTTACAACTCAATCTGTTTCTTTTCTTCGAAAGCTTTTTTTCAAATTTTTACAACCTCTTGTTTTTGTCAACCTTTGTCAACAGTCGGCAATGCCCACGACGCAATTAAAGATCCATAAATGATCCATAAGTCAAAAACAATTGCATGACCGAAAATTGTCCTTCCCTCCGAAAGAAGGTAAATATTTAGCAGAAAGACTCAAAAAATGTGTTAACATATTTTGTGTTTTTCGGCGGTTTCTAAGCTGGACGATATTAGAAAATATGATACAGTCATTTCTCGATATAACGCACCCCTAAAAATACGTTTCCGTCTAGCCTCCGACACTTTTTTACCTCTCTTTTTGGTAACAGGTGGTGTTATAACGAGGTTTTGTTTTTTAAATGGCATAACTGTTTAGTTTTAAAAAAACGATCCGTAATATCGATATCGGGACCAGTCTGTTGGTATTCAATCCATTGGTATTCACTTGGTCACCCAATTTCCTTGGTTTCCATTCGTCTGTTTTATAGGCTTATGCTTAGACAACGGTAGACCAGTGTGTGTTATTGCATGTTTTTGAATTTGAAAAAAGTAATATTCAATATTTGAGTCCGTTTTAGCACCAACTTTTCCTAAGCCAAAAAATGAGGTTATCTCCTGCACCTGATCATTCATCGTGGGGGGAGGGGGTGGATTCTGAACTCAAGCCGATGTTCGATCTGGGCTTTCTATTTCAAACCTCAAAAATATTGGAAAACATTTAGGTGGATGCCGAGATTTATTGAGTGTTGGACTGAAACCAAAAAATCTTAATAGGTAAATTGGTGAGGGTCGAGAAAATGCAAAAACGAAAAAATCTCTGCTTCCAGATATAGAGATTCAAAATAAAGCAGGCGGCTCGCATAGAGAAAATATAGTAATTGTTACGTAACGTTACATTAGCTACACTTTTAAAATAGATTGGATTGTAATGCATCACCACATTGTTAAAATCCAGTACCTAATTTCTGAAATCCAGCCACTAATTCCCTTTTTTGAAATTTCAAGATCAATTTTATGTGTAGAGTCGCAAGTGAAATTTATTTTGTTCACTCTTTAATCATTTTTGACTTGACTGCAAATTTTTTCAAAAAAAAATTTATATTATTTTTGTTTTTTGGCTTGATAAGCAAACAAAATAATTGAGTGCTGGATTTCAGTATTTTGACTAGGATTTGAAAAAGATGCTTTAAATAATTTATTAGGTGCTAGATTTCAGTGATTTAGTGCTAAAATCCAATATAGCCTTAAAGTAAAGGGTTTCCACAAGCAGTGTAGATTAAGTGGAACAACTTATTGGGTATTAGATTGAAGACTGATAATCTCATTAAAGTGTTCTCCCAACCATATGGAGGACACTCAATTAAGGTTGAGCAGAGAGCAGATACAGGAAATAATAATAAGTGTGGAGCAGTCCTTGAGTGACACAATTCAGCAATTAAAATTGGCAGACAGTCCAGCCCCTTAAGTGGCCAGAAGTTTTGAAAGACAAGTCAATCACTTGCAAGAAGACTGGCCAAAATGTGCCCTTGCAAAACAATAGATATTTATACACTGTTTGCAACAGAAAAGAAGGAAATAGATAATGAATTCATTTGGTTCGATAAGCAGTGAAAAAAAAACTATTTTTTCGGTACTGTATGATGAGCAGTCTTGGGGAATCCTTAACTTACGGCTTCGGCTCCGGATCCAGCTCCCAGATTTTTAAATTTCAGCTCCGGCTCCTGCTCCGAGTTTTTGAAAAATTTGCTCCAGCTCCGGTTCCGAGCTTTCAAAAATTCACTTCAGCTCCGCTCCAGCTCTGAGCTTTCAAAAATTCGCTCCAGCTTCGGCTCCGGCTCGGAGCCGGAGCCGATGCTGAAGCCGGAGCTGCTCTGCCTCTTTTTTATAAGATATTATTTTTTATATTATATTATTTTTCTGGTTCGCTCCTTAGATTCTCGATTATCTCCTGGGCTAATATGCTTCGAAAGCAGATCAAAATAACCAAAATACAAATCAATTTCATTGTTCAATAATTCACAAGCCAAATTATTAGTTCAGCAAAATGAGCCAATTTACTTGGCGCCGAAACAAAATGCCAGATTAACACTATTTCATATAAAATTTTCCTAGTTTCTGGCCAGTTTCTGGCCTCGGCTACGAAAAAGTTTTCAGCTCCGGCTCCAGCTTCGAGATTTATAATTTTCAGCTCCAGCTCTGGCTCCGGCTCCGAGCTTTGAAAAAATTCGCTCCAGCTCCGGCTCGGAGCCGGAGCTGGAGCCGGAGCTGTCCCCAAGACTGATGATGAGTCCTCTGAAAAAATTATGGCTTTTAGCCGCAGTGTCATTGCCGAAATTTTTCACTTTCATAGAGAACTGTAATCTTTTTTTATACAATTCAAAGTTTTTTTTGAAAAAGAGAATAGTGCTGAATAGAGATGGCATCCCGAGTTTCGGGACCTTTTGCAAATGCGTTTTTGACCCACTTATAACAAACATAGATGGCTAAAAATTTCACAATCTATTGCAGGGCTCCGAATCGTCCTTTTTAAAAAGATTTGTCCTTCTTTTTGGCACCCCAAATCTTTTTTTATTTTTGAAAATTCAGTCAAAATCTTTTTTTTTCGCTTCAAAACAGCAACAAGCACTGGATAAAATGACTCTTTTACTTCAAAAATAGTCAAAATGTCATTTTTTAGCCAAATGTCATTTTTTTAGCCAAATGTCATTTTTTGAAATTTTCATTCGGAGCCCTGATCTATTGCCATATTTATTCCTCCGTCTGCTGGATGTTTCACTTTTGGAACTAAATTGGAAAATGTTGGACCCGCGACCCTGAATCCCGAAATCGAGATGAACGCTATCCCGTTTTGTCAATTTCGGGATTCAGTTTCGCAGGTCCAAAATTTCTAATTTAGTTCAAAAAGTGAAACATAGGGTAGATGGAGGAATAAATGTGGCAATATATTGTGAAATTTTTAACCATCTATGCCGGTCAGTTTGAATTTTTTTCTTTTCAATAGGATATCTGATAGAGAAATAAATTAAAATGAAAAAAATATATTTGACAAAACATATTTTAGTGATTGTTTTAACCCACAGCCATTTTCAAACACTAAGGATTCATCAGTATTTAAAAAACTTGTCAAACAATAAAAATGAAGGAATATACTAAGCAAAATAGTTAGTGGTTGAATTATATTTACCTGTGCAACAGTTGCTTTTGTTTAACGCAAAACTAATTTACTTGACCCTTCAAAGAAGTTCTTAAATTGCCTCTTCCGAAAATGATAATTCAATTGTAGGGCAAATTCCTTTTATTCCCTCCCAAACAGTTCAACGGCAAAATCTCACACTTAATCCGGACAAAAGAGAGAGAAAAGTCAATTAAAGCTGTTAATTCGTGTGTTTAGATAACAATCTCTACACAAAACTACATGCTTGTTTTGAGAACAAATGCTGTTGGGCTTCTTTAAAAGTCAACATCATTTTTTTTCAGCTCATAGTGAATAAAACAGGCAGACAAACCACTGACCATTGATATTTAGAACATCTATCACAAAAATATCGAAAATTGAACAAATTTTTTTTTGACAGCATCCCAATTGCACCCCGCTCTAAACAAAATAGTTTTAGGATACATTTTTTAAAGAGTATAATACAGTCGACTCTCGATATAAGATACCCCCTCAAGTTCGTTCCCACCTAGGGTCCGACACTTTTTTTAACCTCATTTCTAAAATGTTTTGCCAAATTTGATTCGTCAGTCTAGTCGGAAATATCGCAAGGATTCAGATTTTGCCGATCGTTTCTGAAAAAGCTGAAAGTTTTGCCAGTAAGACCCGCAGCTCTCGATATAACATACCCTAAATCTTGAAAAGTGGTATCTTATATCGAGAGCCGCGGGTTTTACTGGTAAAAGTTTCAGCTTTTTCAGAAACGGTCGGCAAAATCTGAATCCTTGCGATATTTCCGACTAGAATGACGAATCAAATTTGGAAAAATTTTTTAGAAATGAGGTTAAAAAAGTGTCGGACCCAAGCTGGGAACGAACTTGAGGAGGGTATCTTATATCGAGAGTCGACTGTAGTTAGAAAACTCATACTCTTTGTTGATATACGCTTAGAGAACTCATACTCTTTTGGGGTGCACTTAGGCTTTGAATATCTTTTTTCACGAAAAGTCTTAAAAGTATTGCAAAAACGTCGCTTGAATTTTATGAACTTTAAAAAATCTAAAAAGATTGAATCAAAAAATAAAGATAAGGGGAGGCTGAGAAAAGCTAATGATTTCTTGAAATAAGGTCACCAAATATCTTTATTTTTACTAAAAAAATAAATAAAAGTTCTCAAAAATCATGCTTGGACAGTCGACTCTTGTTTATCTGACACCCCGAAAAGTTCGTTCCGCCTTGGGTCCGACACTTTTTAGCTCTATTTTCGAAGTCTTCTGCCAAATGTGATTCGTCAGTCTAGTCTGAAATATCGCAAGGATTCTGATTTTGACGATCGTTTTTCTAAAATTTTTACAGGTTGCCGTAAAGAACCGCGCCTCGCAGTTATCTGACACCTCCTTTTGAAAATCAGGTGTCAGATAAGCGGAAGGCGCGGGTTTTTACGGCAACCTTGATAGATTTTAAAAAAAACGATCGGCAAAATCAGAATCCTTGCGATATTGCAGACTAGACTGACGAATCACATTTGGCAGAAAACTTTGAAAATAGAGCTAAAAAAAGTGTCGGAGTCAAGGCGGGAACTTTGGGGGTGTCAGATAAACGAGAGTCGACTGTAAGACACAAGTATCTGAAAATCTAAAAAAAGGTGAATTTTTCAACAAATTTTTAGTTAAGCTTTAAAGATAATAAAAATGGCATCTGCACATGCTAATAAAGTTGCAAATTGTATCTTTGTTTCTTTTATAAAACAGTAGGTTTTTTTTAAAAAATAAAGCGTTCTTAATCTGGCTCTAAATAAGATATTTTTCGCGTTTGTAAATTTAGGAAAACCTGAGCGAAGTATTGGATTTCAAAACTAATTTTCTTAAAAAAATTCTTTCGAGTAATTCCGAAAATTTTCAATCGCTGCTCGAAATTCACTAATTACGCGACACCACCGGCAGGTGACACCACCGTCCCCACTACGCAGGAATTTCTGAAGCAAAAGCCACCAGGCTATTTTTAAGCCATTTCACCTACACCGTTTTTCAAATTGTTAAGGCTATTTTACCCCACCGTTTTACAAAAATCTGACGACTGTGGGAGGCAGGTGTCGCTCTTGCACCCTCTGAACCCTAACGGGATGAACTTTTTCTGCTGAGATTAAAGTAAAAAATTTGCTCTACACGGATTAGCCTTTGGAATCTTTGGCAGCCCTAGAGAAAACGGAGAGATAAATATGCCAAGAGAAATCTGCCACTGAGAATAATCGTCAGAGCAATGAGAATGTTTCGTCGCCGCTTGAAAGTGTGTATTGAGCGTAATGGCAAAGGTGTTGAAACCAGATAAAGAAATGTTGTTAATTTTGGATAAATATGACTTTGAAAAATCTTCGATAATTCGGCAAATACAGTCAACATTTCCTATAAGCTGCACCCTCGAAGCAGATCCCGTCTGTAGTTTATAGAGAGGTGTAGCTTATAGTAAAGTTTGACTGTGGTAGACTAAATGGGCCATTCTTTTAAACCAAATGACAGAGTTCGGGTTTTTAAATGATCGGTCGTGCAAAAGTATAAATAATTGGGAAAAAAGTTATGAACAAAAAAAATGCGGGAGAAATAGTTGGATAACCCTGTACTATACAGTCAAACCTCGATAATCCGCCACCCCATGGGACCGATCCGAGGGTGGCGGATTATCGAGGTTTGACTGTACTTAAATAGCTAGTAGGTTTAGTTTGGAATTGGCAAAATGTGTTACTCCTATCTTGTAGAGCATGGTCTATTTCTTAAAATAGCCGGAAGGAACTTTGCTTGAAATTAAAAAATGGAGAGTTTTGAGTAAAAGAAACATTCAAAATGTCTTTTCCGTCGAGAGGGCATTCACAGACCTAAGCCCAAACTACAGGGAACCAAGCAAAACCCGTGTTCGTGACAATATATACTTAGAAAAGATCGCAAATAAATTTGACCTGTGAAACAGTTTTTCCGAAATAAGGCGTTCTAGAAAAAGTTACTACCAAAACAAAAGTTCGAAAATACTTGAAACAATAATGTAATAAGCTTTTTTGTTCTTTCAAGTACAGTGCGTTTCATAATGATACGACACCCCATTTTTTTGTCAAAAACATTATTTTTTGTTCAATTTGTTTATATTTTCAACCAGCATGTAAAAACCGGAGAAAATTGCATTCCACTCCAAAAACGGTGTTTTTCTCGAACAGAAAAAAATATGGTGAAAAATCAGTGTTTCATAATGATACGACATTTTCGTGAAAACACGTTTATTGGTCCTATAGCCTAACCATTCGCATCAAAAAACAGATTTACAATGTAAGTACTAAATCTCAGCTACAATTTGGTAGGTCACATTATTCTTTTTGATTATTATTAAAAAGTTATGACCATCAACAAAAAAAGTGTCGATTTCTAGTCAAAATCAAAGTAAATCTAAATAGAATGGTTGTTTGGTCACATAAATACTGACTTTTCTTGAATGTTTCAATATCAAAATGTACCAGTTGATGCACTTTTTGAAAGCTAAATGATTTCTCCACTAAATGACATGTCAGCCATTTTAAAGGATTGCACAGAGATGAGAAACGGACGATTGAAGTTAGAAAAAGTAAAAAACCTCTATATTTGCCTTATTTTGGGACATTTTCACTTCTCTTTCAACTTCAAGCGTCCGTTTCTCAGCTCTGTGCAATCTTTTGAAAACAAATCCTTTTGTCGATGGCCATAACTTTTTTAGTAATAATCAAAAAGAATAATTTGACCTACCAAATTGTAGCTGAGATTTAGTACTTACATTGTAAATCTGTTTTTGATGCGAATGGTTATACTATAGGACCAATAAACGTGTTTTCACGAAAATGTCGTATCATTATGAAACGCTGATTTTTCGCCATTTCGGCAAAATATTTTTTCCTGTTCGAGAAAAACACCGTTTTTTTGGTGTGGAATGCAATTTTCTGCGGTTTTCCACATGCTGGTTGCAAAATATAATCAAATTGAACAAAAAATAATGTTTTTGGCAAAAAATGGGGTGTCGTATCATTATGAAACGCACTGTACCAATCAATTGCCCGAAGCAATTCAAATTAATAAAGTCAGGAAAGTATAATAAAACTAATATTGAAAAAATAAGTACATGTTTTTAATTAACTCTAGAAACAGTGTTTGCAAAACACAGACCATCTACTGATATCAAAGTCATTTGGATGATAAGTTTGATTATATAAGTAGGACAAAAGGCGGTACAGTGGTTTTGAGCAATGAACATCATTACTGATATTACTACAAATACACACTCCCCTGGGCAATGTCAATCGATGTTGTCTAAAGATATTTTTAAACTGCGGATTCTGCTATCTCAGCTTGTAATTTGATCAGTGTGTCTCTATATAGTATTTGGGTCGGATGTGTCACACTTTTTGTAAACATTTAGACACAATAAAAACTTTTTTATTTGGCATATTTTAATTTTTATGTTTGTACTCAGTCAAAATCTTTTTCGATGACGAAAAATCTTTTGCCGTTATGGGCATATAAATAGGCCTACCCGGGAGGGGTGGTGGGATTGTGGTAAGTAGGCTAGCCGGGCTATAGACCTTCAAATTTTCCTAGTTCTGTTTTGACAGTCTGGTCCAACATATCGTAAGGATTTTTTCGTTTTTCAGAAATCCAAAATTTTTTTCTCTAAAAAAGCAAAAACTCGATTTAAGGACAGGGATTTTTGAAGAAGCCTGTCCTTAAATCGAGTTTTCGCTTTTTTTAAAGGAAAAAATTTGGTTTTCTGAAAAACGATCGATAAAATCGGAATCCTTACAATATTTGGGACCAGACTGTCAAAACAGAACTAGGAGAAAATTTAAAAATCAGGCTAAAAAAGTGTCGGACCCAAGGTGGCAACGAACTTTTGGGGGTTCGTTATTGGGGGAGTCGACTGTACTGTGCTCAGCTCTCTCGTGTAGGTGCAAAGTGAGGTTCAGCAGCCAAAGGTCGATCTAGGAAACAGTCGAAAAAGCCTCAAGTGACAGCCTATATCAGTAAAAGTTCCTCTATCAGAATTTCGCATCAATGCTGCTAAAGTAAAAGCCAGTAAGAATTAAGTCTTCAATTCTTCAGAATCTCTGTCCACCCAACCCTTTGTACGGGGAAGGTTGCATTTATTCCTGCGATCGGGTCTGCAGGGATATCTCCGAAAATCAATTGGCCACAGTTGGATACGCAGGCTTGATTTCCTACTGCAATCTATATGCAAAATGTGGGCAGAGATCAATTTTTTGTTCTGCTAAATTAAAGGTGACATATACGAAGTGATCCGACCCCCGGAGGCTAGTTTTAGATGCTTTATAAGATAGCGGAGCAGTTTCCATCAAATTAAGTTCAAACAAAATATTATGTGTGTTTAAACTGGCGCTTTCTAAATAAAAGTTAAAGTCTAAGTCCAAAGACGCTGTTTTTTAAAGACTTGGATACAAACTTATTTACTTATCAACATATTTACAAAATGACTTCCAACTTAAGCGAAGACACGCTAATATCAGTCTTCTCTTTTCTCAAGCGTAAAGAGCTCACAGCTGTCCAATTGATTTGCCAAAGGCTGCATAAAGTGGTTCAAGAAAATTCCAGGGTGATCCATATAATTGAGTCTTTGAGCTATTACGACAGCGATATCCTACCCGAATTTGATCCAGGGGTCTGTGTTGCAGCTCAACTGAATGCGAGGTATCAGTGGTATGTATTTTAAAATTAATGACTGTCAATTATTTTTTCAAACAGATTCAAATAATCTTTAGCAACTCTCTGTGAATTTTAAGACTCTGGCTTTAACAGAGGGGGAAAAGCCATTTAAGTTTGAAATAGTGGCCTCGGTGGCTCAGTGCGTAAGCGTTGTGTTTAATGGTCATAAAAGAGTGCGCAAGTTCGATTCTGCATGTGTGCACTTTACTTTTCTTGGCTTGTTTGACCAGTTCTAGGAGTGATTTGGCTCGCTAATTCCAAATCTGGCATCAAAAAGTCAAATCACCTCTAAAACTGGCCAAACAAGCCAAAAAAATAGCGTGCCACCACGTGGGATCGAACTTGCACACCATTTTGGGCAAAAACAAACGCTTACGCACTGCGTCACCGAGGCCACTTTTTCAAACCTAAATGACTTTTCCCCCTCCTTTAATGGAACTAAAATTTTAGATGTCGTAATTATAGACAATGAAAACATTTATTAATCCTGAATTTATTATCGAATTTCAGTATTCGAAGCCCAAGAAGCGTGAGCACGGGCTCGTAGTTGGCCAACACCTCATGACATACCAACAAGTCGTAGAATATTGGCAGTCGGGTTTCCTTGGTTTGTCTACTTTGCTTCCATTTACACGCCTTGCAAGTTTCAAACAGGAGCTTTTTTATTATATGACCAGATGAAGTCGGCCTTCAAAGGCGCTATTTTGGAGATTGGCAATTATAGCGAGACAGGAAGTGAAAGAATGTTTCACAAATTTATTGAAGACATATACCCTTTGTTCTGCCACAGATTGTCAGGTGAGCTGATTAAATTTTTCTTGAAACGCAACTCTACGACCATTTTAAGTATAGGCAATTTTCAATATATTTTACAGCTAATAAGGCTAAATCTCGAAACCTCTGAAGGAAATATTTATAGTGGACACCTCAAAACAGCATACATCCGATACAACATACTGCTTGAAAACATACAATTGAAAGAGCTTTTGTTAGCTTGAAATATATAGGACAAAAAAACCGAAAATGGCAATTTTGGCAAAAAAGTGTCAAGTTTTTTTGTTTGGTCAAAAAGATGAAAATCTGCCAAGTTTTTATGAAAATTCTCTAGATCATAGACTAAGTCGGCACATTTCAGCGATTGGATGATAGAACATCCATGTGTTGCTGTTTCAGATTGAAAAATACTCTTCATTTAAAGAATAATATGCTAGTGAGCACATTTTGCTAAAACTTGACACATTTTCACAAAAACCTGGCAGACCTTCGAAAAACTTGGCAGATTATCGAAAAACTTGGCATTTTTTCGCAAAAACTTGACAGATTTTCGCTTTTTTGACAAAAAAAATTGGCACTTTTTCGCCAAAACTTGACATTTTTACGTATCGTCTGAGAATAATAGCAAAGGCACGTTCTCAGCTCGCTCTTGAGGGCATATGTTGCATCGAAATTCAACTGTAAAGGAGCAAATCAGGAATTTTGTCGCGAATTCAGACATTGGTCTTAAAAGTGCCCTATTTTAACTGAAAACTGAACTTTCCTGAATTTTTTTTTTATCAAAAAACAACATTTCTCTGACATTTCGTTGTTTCTTTTAGCCATGACTTTCCGGACGCCAGATTTATTGTAATTTTTTTGCGCCATATGACGTAAAATTGACTGCGCTTTGTTCCAGAAATTTGTCTTTCTGAAACAAGGATTAGGAAATTTTTTTTCTGAAAAGATTTCTGAGTATGTAACATATAAACCACAGGGTACTTCTTGGGTTGCCTCCCCCCTTCTCTACTGCCCGACCCATCCAAAGATTATTTTTCTCTAAGCGTACCTTTTTCGGTTTCTTTGATTTTTACACCCAATCAGTCTTTGCTAGCGGAGTGGCCGAATACCCTTGTTATTGTGCGTGCAAAAGGTGTACAATAGGTTAAAAGGATGCTTAGAGAAAAATACTCTTTGAAGGGTAGTGCACTGTAGAGGAGGGGCCATCTCAAGAAGTACCTAAGTCACAACATACCCTTTTCCTAATTTCTCACTATTTTTCAGGCATTCTACTGAAAATTACTCGGCCCACTCTAGACAATCCACCTGTTAAGACTTCTCTGCTGTTATTGCTGTTGTTGAAAGAGTGCCCGGCAATAAAGTTGCTCGTTTTTTATAGCGACTACAGGGATCAGGGTCTTTTATATCAGTCAGAGATAGTCGACTGGCTCCACCAATATAGCTGTCCGCCTGTCAACAGATCAATTAACATTTTTGCCGCTGGAACCACTGACATTGCTTTAAGAAACTGCACTGCTGTAAGCGTTGTGGAGGAATTAAAGAGGGTATAAATTTGAAACTTTTGCTTTTCAAACTTTTGCTCTGAACAAATAAATTTCAGATTTTCGAGTTAACAACACAAAGGTGCCACTTCCGGATTGCCTTCGAGATCGTATTAGAAAGTCTACAAGAAAACAACTTTGAGTTTACCCTCACTAATATAATCACGGCAGAACAATTGGTATTGACCAAAGACTATGAAAAATCGGAAATTGTTTTGATAAGGCAGAGCATTGTTTAGTAATTTATTGTAATTTATTAAAAAGCAAGTTTGTGTGAGAGCCCACCGTCGCAATGTGTGTCGACTCCCAGAGCAGCAGTTTTGTATGGATCCAGTATCGCCTCTGAAATTCGAGCTTCAATGCGTCTCCAATCCATATTATTTTGGTATAGAATCGGTTAGAAGACATCCTCCTAAACTTCAAAGCACTGCCCGAGTATAACTGCGCAAGAGAAAAACAAGTCGACAGCTACGACAGCCAAGACCCTCCTGTTGATCTTTGTGTGTTTTTAGGCTTTAGGGTTAGGCAAGGTTAGACCAGCGTATATTAGGACAAACGCAGACATGTTACTCTTACACCGAGGAACATATTTGACTTGGTGGTAACATTGGCTGGCCTTCACTTTCCTAAGCTTTCTATTGACTTACCTGGTTTAAAGCACGCTATTTGTGTATCCTCTGATCCTGATTGAGGGCACATTCCATTCCAAGGCGACTTCAAGTGCTGGCGCTTTTGGATTACCGTGAATTGCATCCGTAAATTTGAACACAGAAATTAACACTGGGTAATGTACCAAATGGTATAGACAAAACGAACCACTTAATCTCGTGTGTTCTTAGCATTCGCACTACTAGGTTCATTGAAAATGACATCCGGATGAAAGAAAAATATGTCATTGTTATTAGCAATAATTAATAAACCACAAAAATAGTCAGTTAGGTTTATGCTTTGAGTGAATCAGAAAAACACGAGCCTAATTATTGAAAAACTGTGAATTTAGACTGGAAATAGATTCAAATTCGAATTGTTAATGTCTGGCGTGCTTAGTATCGGACAATTTGACATGCAAGAATTATTGCATCATGCGCGAACATGCCTCTTCAATGCTATAATAAATCAAAGATTTGCTATGCCACAAGAGACACTAGTTTGCCAGGCCTCGGAAGAGACCCGGCTCCAAAAATTTAGCCTAACCCCAAAAGGGTAAGCGGGCCCGCGAAGGCCAGCTGTTTTCTTTGACAGCTTTTTTCTTTTCTTTTTTATGTTGCCTCCTTGGCTTAGCTTAATACATACAGCTGCTTAATTGTATCTATTGATTAGGGTTCTTAACAGTTTGCTGGGTTGAACGAAAACAGCAAAGCTCAGAGAAAAATACTCACTTTTATAACGGCCTTACTGAGACCGGGATTTCCAATTGCTTTTTAAACAGGCTTTGCCTTTTTTGGATGCCCCGCCTATTTTTATTGAGAAGAAAAAAGGCATTTTGTTTGACCTGCCTTTTTTCGAAATAATAATATTCAAGTAGCTCCTTTCATTCTTTATATTCCATTCAATAATTGTTGAAATTTGACATTGAATATAATCCTACCAAGGTGTATCGTGTACAGCCAATTAATATTTATGGCGGATACACCTAGGCTTAGAGACGGGACGGGAATCCCACGGGATTCCCGGTTTGGGAATCCCTAAAATTTTCTAAATCCCGATCCTGAATCCCGCCGGCCAAAAGCTAAATCCCGAATCCCGCCGGTCCATTTTCCGTTTTCATTCTAATCCCGAAAAATCCCGAAATTTGATAAATCGCTTTTTAAGGCGCTTACAACTTAACGACTTTAAGTTACCACGGTTAGTTAAGTTAAAGCCTCAGAAGCCAATTTTGTTCCATATCATACAAGAAATGTTTTTAAAATATTAACTTTGCGGTTTTTTGGAAAAATCCCGAATCCCGAAAATTTTTGGAATCCCGATCCCGAATCCCGCCGGGACCCCAATCCCCAAGCTAGATACACCTGATTTAATCATATTGGACAAAGCTTTTTCTGCCACGATTTGGCTTCTTTCTGCCACGTTTTTCGAATTCAGTTATAAAAAGCTTTTTTTGCCAGGTTTTGCTTTTTTCAACCACCTTTTGCTTCTTTGCCAGTTTTAGTTTAGCCAAATCGTGGCACGAAAAAGCCAAAACGTAGCAAAAAGAAGCAAAGCGTGGCAGAAAAAAACATTTTATAACCAAATTCAAAAAACGTGGCAGAAAGAAGCCAAATCGTGGCAGAAGAAAAGCCAAAAAGTGGTAGAAAAAAGATTCATCCAATCATATTCAATGTCAATTTTTAAAAAATACTGAATGGAATATAAAGAATGAAAGTCATTTGACGCTTAACCCGTTTTTGCCCGAAAACCATGGAAGCAATTTTTTAAAACTCTGAGCTTATATTCGTAGCTGAAATTTCCCCGGAAATCAGGGATGAGATTTTCGCCCTTTTCCTTATTAAAAAGGACTAATTGGGTCTAAAAATAGCCCCTAAAAAATCCCACTAGTCCAACCCATCCCAACTTTGGATAATATTGGGTTGGTCAAAAATTATCCGGGATATTTGATTAAGACTTATATTTTATCAATCATATCTATTCTCTTTTCATATCATTTGTAGCTCTGCATCTCCTCTTTCAAATGGCATATAAATCTTAGTTTGATTATTCTGGATAAGTCGCCATTTGGCTCCAAACACTTGTCAGGTCATTTTGAGAAATTGACCAGCGTTTTCATCACTTTAACTGGTCAAAATTTAATTCTGGGTTTTACGATCTAGCAACATCTTACAACTGAGTTGTAGCGAAGCTCAAGAGCTACAAAATCCATTTTACAGAACAATTTTTGGAAATCTGAGTGTTGAGATATGGCTTTTTGGAAAAAATAGACTTTCTGAAAAAATGGCCCAAAACAAGTTATTCCAATTTTTTCAGATTTCTTGCATTTTTTCAGAAAGTCTATTTTTTTCCAAAAGCCATATCTCAACACTCAGATTTCCAAAAATTATTTTGTAAAATGGATTTTGTAGCTCTTGAGCTGCACTACAATTTAGTTGTAAGATGTTGCTAGATCGTAAAATCGAGAATTAAAATTTTGACCAGTTAAAGTGATGAAAACGCTGGTCAATTTCTCAAAATGACCTGACAAGTGTTTGGAGCCAAATGGCGACTTATCCAAAATAATCAAGCTGAGATTAATATGCCATTTGAAAGAGGAGATGCAGAGCTACAAATGGTATGAAAAGAGAATAGATATGATTGCAACATTGATAAAATATAAGTCTTAATAAAATATCCCGGATAATTTTTGACCAACCCAATATTATCAATCAACATTTTTATCTAACTTTTATTCAATACAAAAAGTGATCAACGATGATTCATTTTCAGCTTTGAAAAAGAGTCATTTTTTAAAGTCTTTTTGATCATGTTTGCTATCTAAACCGATCACTATGTTTGGTTAAAAACAAAGTTTTCATTTTTTATTCTCTATTTCAGAATAATATTTTATAAAAAAAATTTAAATTTACTTTAAATAATTTTTTATTTTATTTTAAAGATTTTATGTGCGTTCTAAAACAACGAGAAGGAAGCAAATATTATCAGAGATATAGTATTGTAAAAAAGTCAGTGGACAAGCTCAAATTTTTGGTATTTAGCTTAATAACTTTTGATAGAAAAGACATTTCACATAACTGTTAAAACCAAAAATATTTCCTATTCTTTTAGCTACATTTTGAGTACAAAACTTCCTGTTTTCGAAATGGATTTTGTAAAAAAAATTATGCTTTTTCAAAGTGGCTTGGTTTTTGAGCCGGAAAATAGTTTAGGACATTGTTGAGATATGGCTTTTTGAAAAAATCAATTTCTTGAAAAAGTGACTAAAATTCAGAAAAATTTGGAGAAAATTTGATTTTGGTCACTTTTTCAAGAAATCGATTTTTTCAAAAGAGCCATATATCAACACCCAAGTTTTTTAAAGCTTCTCTGTAAGTGGGTTTTGTAGCTTTTGAACTGCGCTACAACATGGTGCTCTGATTTTGCTGTAGCGAAAAATTATAATTGAAATTTTGATCAGTTTAAGTGATAAGAATGCCTATCAACATCCTAAAATGACCTCACATGTGTTTGTAGCCAAATAATGGCTTTCCAACATATTCCAATAAAACTTTATATATCATTCGAAAGAGGATGAATAGAGCTACAAACTGTATAAAAGGAATTTTGTTTCGCCATAACTTTTGTTTAAAAATATTAGGTTTAAAACCATACCGAACTATGGGACACCAGTTACGAAACCTTAGTCAACACCGTTCGCCATAAATGGCTCCAAGTTGCTTTATTGGGAGTGAGAAGCAAAACAAAGACTTGACACACAGTGAACTATTTTCATATCTCGGCTGTGACACAGCAGGATAATAGTATAGGAGTGAGAATTGCGCAGCATCCGTCTAGTATAAAACAGCAATTACAACACGAATGAATATTTGAATTTGAATTTTTTTGGTCTCACGCATTAAAGTCGCCCCGCCTTTTGGATATTCAAATTCCACCGTGTAGGGCACGGACATGCCCCCTTAGAAAGTGTGACTATAATTTAGCGTGACACGGAAACCGAAAAAAATACTTAAGGTAGATAAGGCCCCATGGGGCCTTCTTTTTGAACACCTCTTTAGAGGTTGGGCCTTATTAGAAGGTTGGGTATTATTAAAAGTAGAGACGAAAACAGGACAGGATCTTGTCCTGGTCCTGGTCCGTCCTGGTCAAAATTTAATAATAAAGTAAAATCCTGGTCCAGACTAAAAATCCTGGTCCTGGTCCTGGTATCTTGGCCAATCCTGGTCGTTGAATTTTGCAAATATAAATGTTATTTTTTTGAAACAACATCTCGAAACAACAATTTTAATGGAAATTATTTTTGCATTTTTTATTCGGATACTTTTATTCATTCATTTGGAACACAGTCTGTGGTTTTGAAGTGTTAGTTTTTGCAATTTCTCGACATTACATTTCTCGAAAAAACATTACCATTTTGTTCATGACCTTGTGTTTCAGATGAGCATTGTCTGAAACATCGGTCTTTTCGACAAGTAGTCTGTTATAGAAGCAAAATGCCGAGTGGGCAACGAAAAAATCAAGATGGCTACAAAGGGTTTTTTCGTGCACTCCAAAACGCATGAGGAATCCGCTGCCAAGCTCATGAAACTCGGGGAAAAAATGCATCACAGAAGAATACATTGGAGAAGTTTGTCAGGGTTTTGCCAAACTTTTTAATACATTTTATTTGTTTGATTTTATCGTCTTTTGTGTTTCTTTAGGTGAGCTTTCGTCGTTGTACAAGAAGGTGGTCCATCTCATCGCTTGTGCTAATCTGCCGTTTCGATTGTCGATTGTAAAAATATCCTGGTTTTTTGACCAGGATCCTGGTCAGGATCCTGGTTTTTGTTTTTTTACAATCCTGGTCCTGATCCTGGTCTCGACTAAACCCAAAAATCCTGTCCTGAAATCCGTCCTGATTCAATCTTTCCATCTCTAATTAAAAGTCGTTTTTTTAGGACTAATTAGGCGTTACCGTATTTCCTCTAATAAGCGCCCCCGCTCTAATAAGGGCCAGAGAATTTGGAGCCCAATTAGGGTTTTAGTCGAAAGACTGTTCATTTGTTAACATTGCAAACACATTTCAAAATAGGTGTTGACCGATTTGTGCTGTACTTTCAGTTATTCAGACTGTTTTTCGTAGACTCAGCTACTTTTTTATGGGATCCATTTTACATTGGTTATTAACCGATGATATATATACTCCAGCCGACTTATTTTTTCGTTTTCAGGTGAATATCATGTACTCGAGTCAGAACATCTCAGAAGCCATAAAGATGTCTAGCAGACGGAGGATGTGTCTGGCAGAGTATTTTCTTCGTCTGCTAGACATCTTCAATGTTACATGTCAACCCAATGACATACAAGTTCCGCCTGAATATCGCCTGAATCTCGCCTAAAATTTAGGCATTATTTAGGCGAACATGAATTTAAATGCACTTTGGCGATGAGCGCCTAATTAGGCGATATTGCGAACTATACCTCTCAACGGTCGATAAATTGTGCATGTGTAAAGAATTTAATTATTAAATTTTGAACAAGTTTGTACACGTATTACCTATTACATATGAATTAATTTTAATGCCGAAAAGTCTATTTTTATTATTTTTATTTATTATTATTTTACCTTAATTCAATATTAATATATGATCTTCTTGTTAGTTGTCTTTGTTAGTAGTGCCCTCCTGTTATTTTCTCCCCCTTCTTCTAAAATTAAGCTAAAAAGGTACAGGTACAGATTATGCAACATTCTCTTGTGGAGACTCAGTTATGGCTAGACATTCCCAACTCCGGATGAAAGAGGTTAACGGGCTCAGTGAGGAAGAGGTGATTCGCTTCTTTGTTGGCCAGAATCTGCTCAAAAACAAGATGAACTGTGACAAGTGTGTAAGCGCTATGTGAATCTTTATTTTCCAGCTCTCATCTCACGTTCTCTCAATTTCTTCTTCTGTGCTACATGTGGGCCCACAACTTTAGCAACCAGCAGGCTATAGATGAAATCGGAATAAGTAAGACAATAATCATTGACTGGTTCAATCTGTGCCGTAAAGTATGTCAAAAATAAGCAGCGTTCAATTGTAATTTATTGTCATATTCATTGGTTGCAGTTTACAATCCTCCACCCCCCCCCCCCACGGGGAATGATCGGATGGAAGAGATAACCTCATATACGTGTTTCTCGACCCCGATTTTATGAAAAGCCGGCTGTTTTTTTGATTCTGAGTAAAAAACAATTTTCGAACCACAGAGGTGGGGGGGGGGGGAGGATATCATGGTTTTTTAGTCAAAATTTGAAACATTTAAATTGGCGCCTTTTGAATTTCAAAGAGATTAAGGGCTGTATTGGGAGGGGAAGGGAATAAAAAGGGGCCACTTTTATGGCAGAACATTATAAATTTAAATATCTGTATTCTTCGCCTGCCTCACCATGTTTTTCAACTGGGCCGTGGCAAAAAGAGACTCTATATGCGTTTTTTGATCGAGAGTACTTCTCAGAATCATGTCTAAGGTAAGTGAGTGCGCGCATCTCTAACTCTCAAGCCCCCTGCGCACGCTTCGGGGCGCAGGAATGGGCGCGCTGGAAAGTGACTCTGGATGCATGAAAAAAGCATGCATACCAGACTTTATTTATGCGGTGGGCCCCAGTATTCAAAACTATGTTAACATCTTCTTGTTAGGGGCCCTCTATGATAAGTGGCCCCTTTTTATTTTCTCTCGCTCCCTATACAGCCCTTAATCCTTTGAAATTCAAAAGGCGCCAATTCAAATTTTTCAAATTTTGACTAAAAAACCATGATACCCCATAATACCCCATGATACCCCTCCCCCCCCCTGTGGTTCGAAAAATTGTTTTTTTTCTCAGAATCAAAAACAGCCGGCTTTTTCATGGAATCGGGGTCGAGAAACACGATTATGAGGTTATCTCCTCCATCCGATCACTCCCCGTGGGGGGGGATTGTAAACTAAGCCTATTTATACTTATGTTTAGTTACTGTCACAATCAAGAGATGCTTGGAGGTCCCGGTTGCTTTATTGAAATCGATGAGGCATCTATATGCAAACGCAAGTACAATCGGAGCCGGCGACGAATCGGTGCAAGCCAATAGGTTTTTGGTGGAGTCGAGCGTGGTCAAGGTGGTTTAGCTTTTGCTGTCTGGGTGTAGGATCGAAAAAGAAGACCCTCCTTTGCATAATTAAGAAGAAAATCCTCCCTGGTACAACCTTGCGACGAATGGCCTGCCTGCCGGAAACTGGGAAAGAAGCTCGCTCGATCAGTCGTTACAAGCATTTCACGATCTGCCACAAGCTGCAATTTGAAAGGACCGTCATCGAAAAAGGCATTGAGCACAGGATCCACACCAAAAAGTGCGAAGGACAATGGGCCCATATGAAGCACAAAATCAATCAAATCACTCTGGGCACATTTGCCATCAACATCAATAATGGCCTCCCATTTACTTGGCAGTTGATCAATTCCGCAAGCAAAGAAGCGAGCATTCTTGAATGCAATCCACGCTTGAGATCAACAACGAGTTCGTAAATCCTCGAAGACCTTGCCCGCTAGCCAATTCTTTAGAGACCGGTTGACGTACCACGTCTGTTGGAAAAAAAATATACTCTATATGCATTTTTGATAAAGAGTCATATCTTCCCTCTTTTGTTCCTTTTTTTTCAGCTTTCGGTTTATTTATGACAATGCTGTTTTTTTCTAATTTTTTAACCTTGGCAAGGTAGGCCACTGTATGTTGGGTAGTCTGTTGGAGCCTCTGTTGGTGAATATGGAGGATGTTCAAGCAATATATACATCCATAATAGAGGCCGATCAAATCCTCCATCAGAGTTCGACAATATCGCGAAAAGACTGCGCTGCCCTCCATCCTTTCTCGAAGTGGAATTTCATGATATGGCAAATGTGAAGGTGATTTCCGACGCGCATTCTTCTTAACTAAAGCGAGGGCATACTTTAAAACCAAAAAGAAAATTTAAAGAAGAAATAGATCAAAAGAATCATAAGGCAACATAAATTCGCATTAATTATGAATCAACCCAATAGTAATCGATGCAAGTACTTTATGTTACTTCTGCTTTATATATTTTTAGTAATCAATCAAATCGCGATTATACATTAAAATGGCTTTGATTTTCAAGAGAATGTTTCGTATTCTACTTATGCGAGATACTGATAACATTGTTGTATTACTGAATAAGAGAGAAAGCTTGTTTTTAACCAAGGTGTTGTGAAAGAAGAAAAAGTTGAGGAAAAATCATGCACCGGACGCCGAACCGGGCGCCGGGCTGTATTGAAATCGGCGCCGAGCGCCCCTATTCTTCCGAAATTTCCCGGGCGCACAGCGGCGCCGGCGCCCGTGCAACTATGGGTATGGAGCACCACTGAATATCCGCGAAAAAGGTCAAAAAGCACAGAAAGGGCGGAGCTATACCTATGGGCTTATGTTTGAAAGTGCTGCATAGGTATGGAGCAATAAGGCGGCATACTTTGATGGCCTAAAGTTGGCTTAGGTACTACTAGTATAAAATGCAATAGTGTTTCTCAGTGTCTCTTTTAGATTTCGAGTTTACATCCAAAAATTTCAAGATCGACCCAAAATTTTCCTGATTTCGGGAGGTTGAAAAAAAAATGCGGCATGCCTGATTAATAGAAGTTATACGGTAGTTCATGTATTTATAATACTGTCCACCAGCGGTGCGTCGGAATTCCGAAATCCGATACTTTTTGAGTTCCGAATTCCGAAATCTGATCTGAAAAAAAAAGTCCAGTTCCGAATTCCGAAATCCGAAAAATGTCTTGCAATGAAATCAAATTCAGATTTTTTTCGGTATTTGTTAACTCGAATTCAAGTTTTCTTCCACGTTTTCTATGTTCCGTCATACATATGCCAGCTTTCCTGGCGCCGATAAGGATTTGGTCGGGCCGGTGGTTTGTATGTATCCAGTGGTTCGGGGTCTCCATCCTGGTGGTTCGGGTGTTCCCTGGTTGTTTGGGCTTGACCGCTTACAACTTCGAATATTGATGCTGATTGAACTGTTTTGGGCTATTTATGACAATGCTGTTTTTTTCTAATTTTTTAACCTTGGCAAGGGTAGGCCACTGTATGTTAGGACGGACTCAAACATATCTTATACTCATGTTCAAGTCCATCACAGCATATGCTGGCCTACCCTTGCGTGAGCTTGAGCAAAAAAACCACAAAAATATAACAAGGGGACCAAGGCGAAGCCCCATCCCGCATTGTAATATAGGGCCTGTTTTGTGTATTATAATGAAGTGAATTCGAAAAAATCTTGAAATTTTGATTTTTGGAGCTCGAAAATTTTCCGAAATCCGAAATCCGATACTTTTAGCTGTATAAACCGTCGATTATTAATCAAATTGTATAAAAATTACAATTGTAATTTTTCGAGCCTTTGATTCCAAGACACCCTACAAAATGTTTTCTTAAGTACCTTCGATTTAACGACACCATAGGTCAGTCCCCAGAGGTGTCGTTAAATCGAGGGTTGACTGCACTATAAAAATAAATAGAAAAAACTATTTTTTGAACTTTTAATCGTTGTTTAGGATGTATTTAAAGGGGTATACCGCCGCGTTCAAAATCAGTGCCCGCCAACTCATATTTTTTCCTTGACCAACCTACTGTACGAATTTTTTGATAAGGTTTCTTAGAAAACAACGCTCAGAATTTAATTTCAGGTATAGTTTTGTTAGCAACTGAGTTTGAAAATTCGTACAGAAATTCAATGATTCGGTAAAAAAACTACGTCGATCGCAATCGAACCTTCGACATAAAAAGAGAGCGTTAAACAATACCACTGCGCCACATATATCTGTTAATATGTGGTGCTAATCTGCAATACGTAGTAGATCAAAAATTTCTAATTTTCAAAAGCCAATATTTCGTTACGGTTTAGCGCGTGGCAGATTTTTGCAAACAGTTTTGTAATCAGCTTAAAGAGAGCTATCTTCAGGTATGATGTGACTGGGTGGTCTTGCCTTCCCGTGTCAGAATTAGTCAGGGAACACGATTATCCGAGTAGAAAAACATGGAATAATTTAGATAAAGTTAATAAAATAATTTGTTCGATTTTTAGATATTGAGGTGTTGATAATTTTTCTGTTCTTGCATCAAACGAAAGAATCAGTGAGAAAAAACAAATATGTTCATTCTCACTAAATTATTCATCACACATTGCAATTGTTTTAGCAATATCGGAAAATGTCTTTCTTTTCTTCTTCCCCCAGGCACACTATCTATTTGTGTGATGAAGAAGCATACACTTTTTCTATTTCAAATTCTTTTATTTAATTGCTTCATTGGGTAAAGGTTGTGCCAAAAGCAACAATATTTATGCAGACTGGAACTACTATCCGGAGGATGAGTCTTTCTACAATGTAGGTCTATATGAATCCTCTATTCCAATTATCAAGCTTTGTTAAGTGGTCCATTTAGATCTTAGATGGAAATTTGAGTGATCAAGAAGCCAGGGAACAGTGCGAACAGATTTCTCCTTCAGCTATGTTGACATCCACTAATGTAAACAACCTTACTTGAAAACCAAAAAAATAATTAAATGAAAAAATAAATTACGACACTTCAGAATTTATACCTCTAATCGCCATCAGCTGGAAGTTGATTATATGGGTAGCACACATGCTGATCTGAAAATAACTACTTCAAACAAACACCTCAACCGAAAATTTTTACTCCAATATGTTGTGCTTCAAATATTTTGGGCCAGGTTTAACGCTTAGCAGATTTTGCAAACAGTTTTTAAACAGTTTTATAATCGGCTTACAATATTTTGGGCCATAAATTTTGGCTAATTTTTTTTAGAATACATTGAAACGAAAATTTTTAGATTTGAAATTATTAGATAATTTTTTCTTGCCCTTTTTATCATAGAATATTTTAGGATGTAATTGAATTGTTGCCTTTAAAGTCTTAATTCTTGCCCTTTTTTAATTTTTATTGCCCCTATTACAAATTTTTAACAGAATAACTGAAATCTTGCCACTTTTCAATCAAAATCGGGTGAATTACTCTGATTTTGCTTAAACGGCACAAATCGTAGCAATTCACTAGATTTTGGTTGAAAAGTGGCAAGATTTCAGTTATTCTGTTTAAAATTTGTAAAAGGGGCAAGAAAAAATTAAAAAAGAGCAAGAATTAAGACTTTAAAGGCAACAATTCAATTCGGTCCAATATTTTAAAATCAGGGCTGCCAGTTTTTTTTAAATGAGAACGTTCGCTCAAAATAAAGACATTTTAGGTATGGTAATAAACCCTCTTCGGAAAAGCACCCTTATCGGGTGCTTTCCAGGCTTTTGCTAATTCGTTGCCCGCTTTCGGTCCTAAAAGAAGCCAAGTCAGGAAATTTTGAATGTATTTTGCCCAAAAAATAATTCTAATCAAGGAAAGTAACGGACACCAGTCCAAATACTATATAGATATGATAGCAATAATGAAGCAAGCATTATGCGGCGATTGCATTCCATGCAACTTGATAAGAACAGCAATTTGGAAATTTCGAATTTGCGCGGGACCACCGTAGTTTTGTCAATAATGCTTTCGAATTAATTTTTTATCTGCATTTTAAATTTGGATTCTCTTTATAAGTTGATTTTTTAAGGCTGTAGTTGAAACACCCTTCAAAATATGTAAATCCCCTCAAATTTATTTTTTACCCCCTCAAATTTGAATTTCGCACAAAATGTGTAAATCCCCTCTCAAATTTGCATTTTTAGTGAAATAACGCAGTAAATTTTGCGTGAATCCGAATTTTATAATCAAAAGGACTTGGATCGCTCAGAATTCCATCCTGGAGCGGCCAGAAGCCCCTGAAAGTTTGTTTTTTGGGTTTACTGAAGGGGGGTAAACTTTCTGCGAAACTCGATTGAGCGGATCAGAATTCCAGTCCGATGGGCTTTATCGTTTAGAATTCCAGGCTTTTGGTGGTTTTGAGTGGTTCATGGTAAAATTCTGAGCGATTTAGACAGAGAGAATACGGTGCTTCACTTAGTAGAGGAAAAGATGCGCTTTCTTACCCGCATTCAGTTTTTTGTTTTAATTAAGTACATTACTAGAAAAATGCATTCCGAATTTAGGTGCTATTCTGGCCAAGTTTCGGAACACACCCCTAACACATCACTCAGTCAAAAATCAGCTTGGGGGCCAAATCAAAGTTTTTTAAGTTTTTTGTGAAAAAATCTAAAATTCTTATTATAAAAAAACAATTTTATAAAAAAATTTAAAAAAGTTGCCTTGGTCACTAAGCTGATTTTTGACTGAGGGGTGTGTTCCGAAATTGGTCCATTATTCTTAGATCGCAAAATTTATGTGAAAATTCACCGCAATAAAAAGATGCTCCGTGAAATTCTGCACCAAAATGTGCTGGTCTTACAGTCAGGCATTACGTGTTAAAAAAATAGCAGAAGGTTTACGATATGTTTCAGAAGCCAACTATACACTAGAACCATATTACAGTCAAACCTCTACATAACGAACCCCTATATAACGAATACCTCTACATAGCGAACGGCTAAACCCTGACTAAAAGAATAAGATCTAAATAAAACCTCTTATAACGAACCTCTTTAAAACAAACCCTCTACATAACGCACGATTTCAGCTGGTCCCTTGGAGTTAGTTACATGGAGTTTCGACTGTATATGAAAAACAATTTCAGCCGCACATATGCAGAATCAACACAATCAAGTGCCGAGAAGACAGCACATCAGCAACTTCTCTACCTACTCAGCCAGATTGTGAATGCACATGCCAGACAGAAACCTCTACTCATATACAGCCATTTCTACTTCCACTTCTCTTCTGACGACTTCCACAGACATGCCCACTGAGAATCCTGACAACGAGAGCAACAGTCCAGAAGATTCACTTTCCTCTTTGATTAAGGAAGCACACAAGCTCTTCAAAATCAGGAAGCCACTTGACTGACCTTGAATCCCTCAACAAAAACTTGAAGAAGCAATAGAGAAAGTTGATCAGTCCAGTTCAGCAATGAATACAAATCTCGGTTATGCAAAATCGTTGAGAGAACAGCTTGATGAAAAGACAGATTCATGGAAGCAATTTAATGAATTAAAGGAAGAAGTCCAACGAAAGCTTGACTCTGCTAAAAAAAAAACCCTTGACGAGTGGAGGGACAAACCTTTAAGACACCAGAAGAAGCTGAAAATGGGCTTGTTCATCTAAAGGCAATATTTCAATGATAAACTAGCTACCTTTAAAAATACACTTCGAAAGTGACAAAATATAAGGGTTATGTTATAAAGTTACTAGGGTCAACATGCGTCTGTCCGCGCCTTAATCGTGTCTGTAAGCGTGAGGTTCGGCATAGAATTTTCCATCCTATCACACCAACCGGACATTGTACCTATCCCACATGACGGGTACTTTTGGACCGTTAGCCTAGGGACTTTCAACTCTTGCTCGCGGCAGATACCAACACATGAGTACCACCACCTGCTTACCACTACATGATCCTGTACATCCTACATCCTGTACCTGGGTACCACCACCTGTACCAACAGGTGGAATTTTTATAACTCAGCCGGCTGAGGAAACTTTCTGTTTATTCTGATTATTTTAAAGTGTTTGGTTGATAAAAAAAAGGTTCAGTGATGAATTTTCCTTCCAGGCTGTTGATAATCGTTAAATTTAGTTCAGCCGGCTGAGGTTAAACTCAACCGGCTGAGCTGACAGCTGAGTTAGAATTTTGGGGCCGGTTGACGGCTGAGATGAAATCTTCAGACCTCAGCCGGCTGAGATGATGAGGTAATCTTCAAGTATACCACCCTGACTACCACCTGCCTACCACTACCTGGGTGCCACCACCTGCCTACCACCATCCGGTACATTCATAAGTCTACTATTACTAAAAATGATGTTTGCTGCCACCAGGATTTGAACCTGCGACCCCAAAAACTTGCCTGTGGGAGCTTTGTTTGGCTTTATTGACCAACAATGCACCGTGCACGAAGTGTGTACTATAGCGCGAAAGATGCGCTTCAAAAAACTCTACCGAAATAACATTACTTAGGGGGTGGAGAGCGTTGAAAAACGCGACTAAAAAAAGAAAAGAAGGGAATAGGAAATAAAAAGAAGAAAAAAAGTCCCTGACCTTTACCTCCATAATACTATATGTAGATAAAGTTGATGATTAAGATAAATAACGGTCGTAAATAGTATTGTCTAATCGGATGTCCGGGATTTTTCTGGTATCGGATACCAAATCAGATACCCAAAACATCGGAAATCGAATACGGACCAAATATCCAAAAGTTGCGGATAGGATATCCGACTCCGACATTTTCGGATACAGCCGAGGCTCTCCATAACATACTCCTAGGGGATCGGCCTGTGAGGTATCCTATAGGGAGCGTATCTTATAGACGTATCTTATAGGGAGGGTATCTTATGAAGAGCGTCGGATCTAGTTAACGTCTAAGATCTTTTGAGACAACCTATTAGCCCTTGCGATAAAATACTAGCTTACTTTTTCTCTTCAATGTCAAACCTTTGTAGAATTAAAAGCATTTTTAAAATGCCCTATTTTTTAATTTTTGTGGTCAATATTTAAAAAGTAAATAGCGTAATAAACACAGCCTATTTTATTTAGAAAGCTCAGGCAGAACTTCAAATGCTGAGTGGTCAACTACTAGAGCGCATTTTTTGCACATTTGTAAATCATGTTTAAACGACTTCTAAGTAATTTTTATATGCTTAAAACGATTAAAAAGTTGTTTTCTGACACTTTCCACGTAAAAAATAGATTTTTTGAAAAAAAATTCTTTGGCCAAAATAAGACTTATTGCCTTGGGGACCAAGGCAAAACACCTTGTATTAAGGGATTCTACCGCGTTTTGGTCACTGGAGCTGGGCAAAAAGAGTCGCTTAATGCATTTTTGATCAAGAGTCAAGCTCGGAATTATGTCTAAGGTAAGTGCGCGCGCGCATCTCTAACCATCCAAGCCCCCCAAGCCCCAGAAAATGACTTTTTTATCGTTTTAAGCACATAAAAGTTACTTAGGAGTCGTTTAAACATGATTTACAAATTAGTAAAAAATGCGCCCCCCCCCCCCCCCCAAGTAAATAAGTGCCGCATCTACTATGAGCAGAGAGGTGAAAAAGCACTTACCGTATTTTCTCTATTAACTAACCCGGGTGATTATTTTTCAACCTCTGAAAAATCGAAAAAAAAAAATTTTGATTTTGAGATTTTCGGGTGCTCAACCAAGATCTAAAAAGTGGAATCAACTAAGTTCGTGGTGATTAAGAAAACGCAAAAAACAGATTTACAAAATATTTTTCTGGGCTGAGATACAGGGTGCCTGTGGGGGTAATTGATAGAGAGGGGGTAATTAATAGAGAAAATACGGTATTTTACATTATCTAAATTTTCATTATTGTTATTTAGACCATGGATTCAGCATTTGCCACCTCTGTGGAACCTAAAGATGAAATTAGTGTCACTGATTTGCAGGTAACTACATCGCAGTCAACTGTCTCGGACTGGTTTACTGAAATTTCGTCAAACTGGATTGCAGACACAACAAATGTTACTATTTTTAAGAATAATGATTTATTAACCGTAGAAACTCTAATTTCACCCTAATATTGAAATTTTCAGTTAATTAACTTTAAATTAATTAAGATACGGGGTATGAAATTAATGGTTTTTTCGGTCAGTTTTCAGAGTCAACAAGTGCTAACAAACACTATAAAGCTCTGACTTACACGTAACTTTCAGACCTTGTCTTCTTTGTCCACCATTCCTACTCCATATGAAGAAATTAACACAGACTTAGTGACATCACAATACAAGACTGGCATGCCTTCAACCAGCTCAGATGTGCGTGCTTCTACCCCCCCACTACTGTGAGCAACAGTTTTACAATACAGTAAATCCTCAATATAGTGACTTCATTTTTCCTTATGTACGTCCTCTAAAAATGTTGGAATATTTTTAAGCTCGATTTTGAAAGTTTTCTTCCTAACCTGATACAGTACACGCTCTATTTAACACGGCGACGGCCGGTGGTGAGTTTTGTTGATTCTGCTGCAAAATTTAACGCTGATCACGATGATGCAATCAGTTTTTAAAAAAGACAGTTCTGGGGGTTTCACCCGATTGGCTTACGAAACTATTCTTGAAACGCTAAATTAACTGTCATATTTTGAATTCCTCTCGAGACAAAAAACATTTAAAAAGCTCAATACTTTGTAATTCAAATGTATTTTTGTCTCGACATGAATTCAAATATGACAGTCAATTGAGCTTTTTAAGAATAGGCTTGTAAGCAAATCGGGTACGCTGATCACGAATCCGATGTCCAAATTTCCGGTTTTTCGTGTAAAACCGAAGTTTTTGCTAAAAATTAAAAATACCACCAACATTAAAGGTCATTTTCAGCCTTTAAAACAAAACTACCTACAAAAAGTTCGTATCCTGTTTTGAAGCAAATCAACAGAGCTCTCAGATTCTGTGTTTATATTTTGACACACCCCTACTGGACAAAAAGATCACTGCCCAAACGTAAAAAAAGTCTGGTTTTTTTAAAAGAATGTTTTCAGTTTTTATTAAATTAATTTTATTTTTCAAACAAAGTGAATGAATGTAATAGCACATTTAAAAGCTCATCTCCTCGCGGTTCCAATGGGCTATAAATTATTTGCTAATACACCTACCAAGCTGAGTTAGAGTCATTTATATGCAGTAACTCATTTTCGAAAACTGCGCTTTTTCAACTTTGGCGCCAAAACCCCAAAACTGCCTTTTTTTTAAACTGATTGCATCATCGTGTTCAACGTTGAATTTGCACCAGAATCAACAAAATTCGCCACCGGCCGTTGCCGTGTTAACATTATTCAGACCACCGAAAACCTCATGTTGAATAAAGTTAGATGATAGATACAGCGTTAACTGTAAACGAATCTAAATATGCAAAAAATAACTAAGGAAATGCACTATCATATGCAAAATTTTATTCGCTACAAGATGGCTAAAGTGGATTTTCCTAAACCGCCGTAAAATATTGTGATTTGCCATACTTTTCAAAGACATTCGTTTTTTGACCCCGACAAAACATGTGTCCGAACAACATGTCCGACGGCAATAATTTATTTATAACAGCGGGTAACGGCAACACAAGCAATGATAACAATGATTCTATCATCGAGTAGTACTTTGTAGCATATCTTCCGATATCAATCACGGATTGGCACCTTGTTGGCATTAATTCAACCAGCTTTTCGAGGCGTTCTTTCGGGATGCTTTCCAGGCGTTTTCTACTGCTTTAAAGAGATCCTCACGCTTCTTGAACATCCTTCCTGACAGTCTGCGTTCCGCTTCCCACCTCAGATTTTTGATTGGATTTTAATCAAGCAATTAAGCAGGCCACTTCAGCACATCAATGTTGTTCTCTTCCAGCCAGCGCGCGACGACTTTAGCCTTATGCTTCGGATCATTGTACTGTTGGAAAATCTAAAGAACACAGATTTCTTGGATTAACCCATTTACAGGAAAAGCGCTTACTGGCGTTCTTTATTTTAGTTGGTCCTCTAGGCCTTCCATACGCGGCAGCATTGCATCCTAATGGATTTGGCGGTGTTGAATGGCGTGCATTTTTCTGTCGACGAGCCGAAGAGGCCCTAAGCCGTTCCAAGAGAAGCATCCCCAGACTATGACACTCCCTCCGCCGAATTTCACAGTGCCCTTTGTGTACTTTAGATCGAAGTCTTTGTTCTTTGGACGACAAACTTAACCCATCACTTAACCCCTATCATCACTACCGATCATATTGAATTTGCTTTCGTCAGACCAGAGCACTCATTTCCAGTCGTTCATCGTCCAGTTAATGCGTTCCTTAGCAAACTTCAGGCGTTCTTTGACATTCTTTGGTTAGATCCAAGGCTTTTCTGCTGAGCCTCGACCAAAAAGACCAACCTACAATGTAAATCATAGAGATATGGCTACCCTAAGACGGAATTGCAACGGAAAGATCCACTTCGACCAAGTGACGCTGCACTGTACGATTGATAATGCTCATCAAACTGAGCTCTTCACGAATTTCTGTAGCTGAGAGATGCGGATTTTCTACGATTCTGCGATTAGAGGGTCCGCTCTACAATTACCAATATCAGTTCAAAAATACCCATGTAATACTTACACACAATGTAACTTTTCCATACCTTTTATCAGTTATTCTTGGGCGTCCACCTTTCTTGATGAGGGTTCTAATCGGAATAAATACCTATAATCCTAACCTTAAAGGGCCATTGCCGTCGCCGACAACGAGAATTTCAAATGTTTGAATTTGCGCGGGATAGTTCTCTTTCGTCTCGCACTTTAATCTTTTGACTTGCTTCGAATGACTCAAAAGAGTAAAATGAAAGACGAAAGAGAACTGACCCGCGCGAATTCAAACATTTGAAATTCTCGTTGTCGGCGACGGCTATGGTCCTTCAAAAACGTCAAGCTCCATTGTCTTAGTAACTTACAAATACTACTACACCAAAAATGTAATCTGATATTTTAGTACATGTCCACCTTGCCAGCTGCTATTTCAAGTACTACTGAAGAAGCTGACACAGTGTCAGTTCAGTGGACTACTGTGATGTCATCAACTAGCTCAGAAGTGCCTGCTTCTGGCATCTCCACCACTGCAACAGCCTCTACAGTGTCTGAAAGTTATTCTAGTGTGAGTACAGAGTCAACGCAAACTTCTTCAACCGATGTTACAGTGGAAAGCACCGTGAGCTGCAGTTTTTGTCATAAAATATTGTTGATAAAATATTGGATAAATATTCTAATATTTTGAAGTTTAGTCGGTTTTGACTACACATAAGCCATCTTCTACTACAACTAAGCTCAATACAGCTACGATTTTATTGAGCACTACCACTGAAAGCACCAGTTTGCCTGAGAATGCTGTGCCTATTCCTAACACTGTCGGATTTTATGAAGGAACTGACCCACTAGATTGGCTAAAAGTTGTCACTAAAGAAGAAAAGGCTGAGATCTACCGCAAATGCAACATGCCATCTGCATCGTTTAACTACCGAGAAGAGCAGCAAAGAATTGACTCTTCAGTTGTTTAAAAACAGATGATAGTGGACTGGAATCATCAGCAACTTTTGTCTCATCTCGGCACCTTTTACCAGTAAAAGTGCGATTGCAAAGTTTGGAAAGTCTAATTTCTCAATTTATGCTCAGCTTTGCCAAGGAAGGGACTGCAAAGAAGTTGACTACTTTGCTGATCAGATTGATGTGGTCTGGATGCAAACTCTGGTAATATTATCCGGATTACATAAACTGGGTGCTTCAAAAGCTTGCCTGAATTTTTAGTCGTTCTTAAAATGAAAATTTTTTCAATTAAATTTCCCAAAAATTTAAAACTATTTCAAAGTTTTTTATTTTTTAACTGAAAAAATATTTTGAGGTATGAATCTGAAATTTTATTTGACAAAATGGCTGCCCTTTACATCGATCCATTTACTTGTGAAACTGCTTAAAAAATATTAATATCACTGTCAAATCTAAAATTCCGCTTAAGACAAAAAAACCTATGGTTTTTTCAAAAAAAGCTTGAAATTCACTAATTTGAATATTTATTAAAAAATGGAGGCGGGGACCTCGTTTCGGCGCCACGACCCGGGGGCACTTTTGTTACTTCTTTAGTGTTTATCAGTGAGGTAAAAGCACCAGTGCGGGCACCGGTACCGGTGCCAAGTTTTTGCTGGCACCGGTGCTGGTGCCGGTGACAAATTTTAACGAAAAAGCACTGGCACCGGTGCCGCACCGGTGCGGGTGCCGATTTTCTCGCTGGCACCGCTGTGAAGATTTTGTTGCAATAATTTAAAAAAGTCGAAATTTCAATTAAAATACCTGAAAGACTGTAAAAACTAATCTACTTTTTCAATTAATTTTTTCACTGCCAAAAATGAGCAACCGAAAGTGAGTAAAAAATGAGTAGTGAGAAATCTTAAAAAGTGACTGAAATGCGCTTTTTTTTCAATTTCGGTCATTTTTAACAACTTGATTTTTTGTTGACTAGAGAAAGAAGTTAAAGTCGATAACAGAAGTCAAAAATCCATAAAGCAATTTTTGCGCATTCTTGATCATTTTATGGCTAGACGTTCATTAATTAATCGGCACTTATTTAGTCAGGGGCTTTTTAATTTTTCATTTTTTAATTTGACTTTAATATTTGCACGCACCAAAATTACAAACCGTCTTTCTAGTGTTAAGTGGTCAAATGTCTAATTCAGGATAAAACGGTCTAACAAGATCTTAGTGCTATCTGGTAGCTCAGTTCAAGATCTACAAATTTGATTTCACAGAACAATTTTCTTTTTAAGCAAAATAAGCAATATATACTAGTTTTCTTAACTTATTTCTTCATTCATACTGCTTTTTTCATTATTCCATATCTCTACGATTATATTTTTAAAATTATTCTTGAAGAAAAATTAAGTACAGGGTGTTTTTTTTTACTTTCCGATTTTGTGGCTTTTTCTGAAAATATTTTTTTTATTAGAAAGCTGAGATTTCGTCATTTATTTTGGTCTTTACAGATTGCGCATGTGACGTCAGAAATATTGTTTTCTGAGTCTCCGAAGTTAGGGTCGGTTTCTGGGCACTTCAATCTCATAGACTGTTATATTATCATCGCTATCTTTATCACGTGACACTGAGTGATAAAACCCGTAGTGAACACTCTTAATTATCGAATATTCTACTCCTCCAACCCGTTCGTTTCTATTTTATGAGCTTTTGCAGCAGGATGGAGCGTCGCCACACTTCAAAACAGAGGTGACCGACTATCTTAACCAAAAGTTTCCGAATCATTGGATCGGGCGCGGATCGCCCGCCATACAAAATGGATTCTCACTAGCGTGGCTACCAAGATTGCCCGATTTGGCACCTTGCGACTTCTTCTTATGGGCTACATCAAGTCAAAAGTCTACAAGTCACCAGTCTTGGACTTGGATGATCTCCGGGAAAGAATCGAAACTGCCTTTTAAGAAATGCCACAGGACATGGTAAACAAGTCTATTAGGGACTATGAACAGCGACTTCACAGTGCAGCAGAAAATAAAAGCCAGCACCTAGAACTCCGATAAATTTCATAATAATTCTTATTGACCTTTTTTCCATAGGTGGTTGTCAGGTATTGATGTCATAAAAATTTGAAAAAAAAATCAGAGTATTATAAAAATTACCCAAAAATCGACCTTAACTTCGGAGGCTCAGAAAACTCAATTTTCGATGTCACATGTCTAATCTGTGAAGACCAAAATAAATGGTGAAATCTTAGCTTTCTAACATAAAAAAAGATTTGGCTAAGTTTCGGTATACACCCCCACTCAAGTTCGGTATACACCCCCAGTTTGCCTTGGTCCACCAAGCTGATTTTTTTAAAAAATTTTCGAAATTTTTGAACGCTGTTTTCTTAATGGGTTAAAGTTGAAAAAAATTCGGAAAAATTTTTAAAAAAAAATCAGCTTGGAGACCAAGGCAAGCTGGGGGGTGTATACCGAACTTGACTGGGGGTGTATACCAAAACTGCTCCTAAGATTTTCAAAAAAATATCAAAATTTTCAATAAAAATCGACAAATCAAAATCGGAAAATAAAAAAAAACACCCTGTAGATCTTGATCTGCGTTACAAAATGTTGTAAAGATTTTTGTCGGGATAATTTAAAAAAGTCGAAATTTCAATTAAAATACCTGAAAGCCTGTAAAAATCAATCTATTTTTTCAATTGATTCTTTCACTGACAAAATAATCTACCAAAAGTGAGTAGAAATGAGCAATGAGCAATCTTAAAAAGTTACTTAAATGCAAATTTTCTAATTTTTTGTCATTTTTTAAGAAATCTATTTTTGTTGACTAGAGAAATAAGTTAGAGTCAATAATAGAAGTCAAAAATCCATAAAGCGATTTTCGCGCATTCTTGATCTTGATATGGCTAGACGTTCATTAATTAATTTAGCCAGAAAGGTTCATCAAGGAATTGCACTACCCAGACTTTGGAATAATCCAGATCAAAAGTTCAGCTATCAAGGAGTTAAACAGAAGGAACATAACTATTGATTTTGCTTGTTTACCAGTCAGTAGTGAACAAGAAATGCCCACAGAATTTTGGCTTCAAAACTATGGGAATGTGACCACTAGACCAAAAGATGACGGGATATGGCAAGAATGCTCTAATAGTGACAACTTTACATCTTACTTTTGTGTGAACTCATTGCCTAAAGTGTCCACTGACAAGAATATTCGAAGACTGGCTGGTAGTGGTGTTTTGAAACTGGATAGAGCAAGGCAAGAAACAGCAGTCATTTCGGAGTTTTATGTCAGGTGCTCAAAGCACAAGCGATGAGGTATTCTTCATGAAAATTTTCAAAATGTATGTACGTTTTCCGGACATACAGCGCGTATTACAAAAATTTCAGCATTTTAAAATGACCATAACTTTTCTTTAATCAATTATAGTAATTCTGTTTTCTCGCTGACAATATTTTTTGGTTTTTTGAAACACGATTTTTGATTCATCTCCCTGTGAATTTAGTTTCGGTATGTGTATGTTGGATGTTTAATGCTCCAACCGCAGGGGACCAAGCGACATTTTAACATTACACGCCAACAAATATTGTCGACGAGAGAAATCAATTGGCAAAAAGAGAATTTCGAAAACCACTCTATAATAAAATTTACGGCCATATTGAAAAGCTTAAATTTCTTGATACCACACAAACTTAACCAGAATCACCCAAAATAAAAAATCAATAATTTTTGAGCATTTTAATTTTACGAGCATTCCTCTACCGAACACAATTTCACGTTTTGAGATCCTATGGTTTTCGAATTATTTTTTTTAAATATAGAAGTTTTTGGTCGAACCCAACGTTGCTCGACATTGCCAGATCGGACGACTTATCCTACTTTCACTGCAGCAGAACTACTTAAATGACTCCGTGTTAAAAATTTACTCATAAATGGAATTCGAATTTTCGATGCACACAAAAAAAATAATAATTCAAAAAGATTATGGACAAAATTAGGGTGGTCCCGCGCGAATTCGAATTCCGCAAATCGCTGTGCTTATCACGTTTCATGGTCCTTTAAAGAATTCACCTTCCAGAATTTTGCCTTGGTTTCCCAAACTTATTTTTTACGGAATTCATTTTGTTATTTTCATGTTTATTATCTCGGACTCTAGTAGCGAACAAGCCCTCCCCCTTATGAAATTTTGCTTTTCAAACTTTAGTAAAAAGTACTCGATATTAGTCACAGATTTCAAAAAAAAGTGCGCAAAATATTTTTAGTCATAACTCCGACGCGGTCGCCTACCGCTGAGCCGAAAAGCTAATCCTAAATTGGTCGCTTCCGAATGTAGTTTCATCGATTTTGGAAAGGTCAGATTTATAAAAAAGGGGCGGAGTGTTCGTGCGTTACTAGCGCCTAATCTTCTATTTTTAAATAAAAAGTCATATTTTTATTTAAAAATATGAAATAATAAACATAAAAAATAACTCCGTAAAAAATCAGCTTAGGGGATCAAGGCCAATCCCGGAAGGGAGGTGAATTCTTAAATTGAGCTGGGTGAATTCTTTAGTTTGGCCATAATTTCAAATTTTTAGACTTTCGTTGGCAGTGCTGTTTCCATTCTGAAATAGGTGGATGAGCTCTCTGGATATCTGGGGATAAGCACTTCAAAAATCAAGCAATTAAACAGACAATTGCTGCTAAATGATATTTTTTTGCCTAATCCTCGGATGGACTACCCTGAACTTCTGCCATTCAAGATGCATACCACCGAAACATCTTATTTGCCTGTCTATGAAGAGTGCTACCAAAAAATGCAATACTTTTTAAAGAATGAAGCTAGTCCTAACATAACTTACCTTCCTTGGTCTGCAGTGCTTGTTGAAGTTGTGGATAATTCGACTACTAAAATTATATGCCCAGCAACACTTATTACCTACCGACACTTAGCCTGCAATGCAGAATGTTTTTCAGACTGGTTTCACTACAAAACAGACATGGCACACAAAATGAAACTTATGGCTGGAGGAAATTGTCCTGTGATAAGTGGAGCTTGTAAAGAGACCAATATGGTTGAGCTTCCACTTAAATTTATCAGTAGAATATTTCACGCAAGTACTCAAAAGTACAAAGATACCTTGCTGTTTCAGCTCCAGCACGATATAAGAAAAGATAGGAGTATTGATTCTAAAAAAGTATTTCCAATCTGCTCACTGGAGCAAAATACTCACAGACTGGATAATGACGTCAAGCTTCTGATCTATGGTAGCTATATTGACCATCGCAGTGAAAATCTTATTATGCAGGAAATGAGGTGTAGGCCTGTTGATAACAGCACAAATTCACCTAATTTTTGCACTGAATTAGACAATGCGAAATTTCCTGATATCAGCAAACTATATAGAAAACCTTCTGAACTGGGAGCTGCTGCAGTGGATATGTCTAATTTTACTTTTAATGGAATGATGCTATATGGACTTTGGGACCCTAGAGATTACAGAATGTTTTCAAATGCCAATGATATCAGTGATCTGCTCTGTATTTATCTGAATATTTGCAGTGAAAGCAAGCATTATTATCGCAATGCTCCTAGTGCTTTATATTTTTATTATGGAGGGTTAGACTAATTTATACAGATTATTAGATTGTTTTTAAATGTATTGGGTTGTTCAATAAGTTCCCGGCCCCCTCTAGCGCGATTTTTAAAGACTAAACCTCTAATATTTATAACTAGAGTTGTCCAACGGCACGTCCAACCGCCCCCCTATTTTTTAAAAAGGGTGGCGGTTTATCGAGGTTTTGCTCTTTTAGAGGGAAATTTTTGGCGTAGAGGCGTTAGGCCCTTTTTTTCCACTTTTTGGCGTTCTGCCTTATGTTATATTTTAGCCACTTAGGCCTTATTTTTTTAACTTAGGCTTAGGCTCAGGGTAGGCCAGCGCACGTTAGCCGGGACTAAAAAATGTCTTAAGAAACAGAAAATGGCTTTAAAATGAAGCCTAGGTGGCTAAAATATAACATAGGGCAGAACGCCAAAAAGTGGAAAAAAAGGGCCTAAAGGCTACGACCCAAATTTTTCATAATTCGGGAAAACCATCGGCAAAATCGGAATCCTCACGATGTTTGCAACCAGACTGTCAAGACAGAACTAGCAAAAATATTCAGAAATCGGGGTAAAAAAAGTGTCGTACCCTAGGCGGGAACGATCTTTTTGGGGTGACGGATTATCGAGGTTTGACTAGGGTTGGCTAACGAGTAATTAACCGAGTAATTAGCCGAGTAATTACTCGCTAATTACTCCTAATTACTTCGAGTATTTGACCGGCAACAAAAAATCGGGCAAATACTTTTTGAACTGTCGTAAAAATATAGGTAGAGATTTCAGTTAGAGATCAGAATTTTCATTTCGAATTATTTTGTTTATGTGGTACGGTGGTCTGTCTTGTATTTTATTGCTCGCTTGGTGTCTATCACTTGTTTTTTTTACTGTGTTTGACTCTTTTGACCGTTTGATTTACTAAGCCGTGTCTCGACCTGCCATTTTTAGCAGTAGTATTTAGCATACCTTCGAGTAATTAACGAGTAAGAATTTCCCATGCAAAAAAACTTTTTTTTGTTTGAGCTTTGTTTGATTTACTATTCACTAGCGCCAATTTTTTACTTTTTAAAAATTTTATTTGTCTTGAATACAATTTGTGAAAGTGAAATTGAAATAAGGAGAATAAAAAATATATTCTTTGTGGCCCTAACTGTGTGTGAAAGTAAACACTGGTATGCTTTATTGCCCTGAAATTCACACTAAACAAGATAGTCAAATTTTGACGCCACTTGCATATACCCCTCCCCTCCCAAGTCAACTTGTTTCAAAAGTCTTTTCAAAACAGCCTATATCAGCCTAATTTTTTTTTAAAAGTCACTATTTGTGGAAACAGCTGCCCCTACAAAACCAACCAAGTCAACATTTTCGCGTATGCAACTTTAAGAGGGTATTTTTTAAGATCGATTTCACTAACTTATGACTTGATAGAAAGCGCAGATTACAGGCTTTTAAATGAGATGTAATTCTTTTGAATGAGATGTAATGGACAATTCAAATACCGCTCAAGACAAAAATCATTTATCACCTTTAATATAAAATAGGAAAAAGTGCCTTGTGTTTTTTGTTAAAAAAAATTCCCCAAGATTCACATATGGCTGGAACTTTCCTAAGCTTGCAAGTTTTTTATATTGCAACGACTGTAAAAAGGGTTTTGAATTACATGTACTGTGGGAATTTGAAAAAAACTGCTAAAAAATGACCAAAAAATGCCGTTTTCAGCGATTTTGCAAATATTTGCTTGTGACGGCCCATAGACACGACAAAAAATTGTGTGCCCCCATCATTCGATGGCAATTTTCAAGGGCTATCAATTCCACTGAAAATTACCCAATTATGTTTTATATAGCGAGGGGCGCTAGCGCAAGAGTGGACCTATTTTTTTTTAATCGCGATTTTTGGCCTTATTTTTGGGCATTTTTTCTTTCAATAGACATAACGAAAAAAATGTGTACCCCCACGATTCGATAGCATTTTTCAAGAGCTATCAATTACACTATAAATTGCCCAATTATGTAATTTTTTGCGACGGGCGCTAGCGTAAGATTGGACTTAATTTTTCGAAAAATCTCGATTTTGGGCTTGTTTTAGTTGAAAAATGGGATTTTGGTGGCGAAAGTTGATAGAAAGATATTCACCATTATTGTAGCTGAAAATCTGGTTGCAGTCACCCCCACAATAAATTACTAAACAATGCTCTGCCTTATTAAGACAATCTCTGATTTTCATAGTCTTTAGTCAATACCAATTGTTCTGCAGTGATTATATTGGTGAGGGTAAACTCAAAGTTTTTTTCTGGTAGACTCTCTAATTCAATCTCGAAGGCAATTCGGAAGTGGCACTTTTGTGTTGTCAACTCGAAAATCTAAAATTTCTTTGTTAGGAGCAAAAGCTTGAAAAGTAAAAGTTTCAAAATTATACCTCTTCAATTCCTCCACAATGCTTACAGCAGTGCAGTTTGTTAAAGCAAAGTCAGTCGTTCCAGTGGCAAAAATGTTAATTGATCTGTTGACAGGCGGACAGCTATATTGGTGGATGAAGATCTGCAAGTATTCGTGAAAATGTGCCAAGTTTTAGCAAAATGTGCTCACTTCTGCATTTACCCTGTTATATTCATTATTCTTGAAATCAAGCGTATATTTTCTAGCTTAAACAGCAACAAATGGATGTTCTAGCATTCGATCGCTGAAATGTGTCGAATAAGTCTATGATCTCGAGAATTTTCATACAAACTTGGCAGATTTTCGTCTTTTTGACTAAACAAAAAAACTTGGCCTTTTTGCCAAAACTTGGCATTTTTCGGTTTTGTCCTTATTTTTTCAAGCTAACAAATATCCTTCAATCGTGTGTTTTTTGAGCAGTATGTTGTATCGGGTGTATGCTGTTTGAGGTGTCCACTATAAATATTAAAAAAAATTGGTTGCAGTATAGAATCCGCCACCCCCCCCCCCCACGGGAGTGATCAGGTGAAGGAGATAACCTCGTATTCATGTTTCTCGACCCTGACTTCATAAGAAAAACGCGCGTTTTTGATTCTGGGAAAAAAATTTTCGAACCACAGGGGGGGGGGGGGTATCACGATTTTTAGTCAAAATTTGAAAAATTTAAATTGGCGCCTACTGAATTTAAAAGAAATTAAGGGCCGTATTGGGAGGGGAAGGGAATAAAAAGGGGCCACTTTTATGGCAGAACGAATAAAATTAACTCAATAAAAATAAATTAAATAAATCAATAAAATTATAAAAAAGACAAATAAAATTTTCTATAGTCTAATGCTCGAGAAGGTCTGCCGAAAAGCAGATGTGCAAAGTCGAAGGTATGGTAGGCGAAAAAAAGTAGGATGATCTTTGTGATATTCGTTAAAGGCGGATGCTCACCTGTTTAAATTTGTCCCGCTTATTCAAAAATAACTTTTTCATTGAACCTCTGTACATATTTTTGAACTTGGTTTCTAAAAAAAACGGACAAGAGACTGTATTAGGATAGGAAAGTACAAAAATAGAAGCCACGTTGTGTAAAAAGGGCTACTACAAGGTTCATTTAATAATGGACAAAGGCCTGCATAGGGAGGAAAGGGATAAAAAGGGTCATTTATTTTAAAGAAATCACGCCTAAAAAGTAAAGATGTTTAACAAAGTTTTGAATAATGGGGCCTACCGCATAAATAAACTCTGGTATGCATGTTTTCATGCATCCAGAGTCACTTTCGAGTGATTTGTGTCTAAGGTATGTGGGTGTGCGCATCTTAACTTCAAGGGCTTGATAGCTTCAGTTGACTTGAGGGCCTGAGAGTCTGGGATGCGCTAAAGGAAGCTCTTTATTTTGACAATTGTGATAACTGTTTTGATAATAAACTTGATTTTCGAACCCTGGGTGATCATAATGCAAGTTACGTGCTATTTTCAAGTTTAAATTTAATTTCAGGAAATTTTTTCTCTTTATAATAGTTTTTAATTTTTCAACTTTTGATTTTTTATTCTTTTTCATTCACTTTAATTTCTAATAAAAAAAAAGTTTTTAAATATTGTTAAAAAAAGTAATTATTTTTGCTGATGCAAGAGAATTATGTAGAAATGATCAACGATGATTAATTCGTTGCTATGATAAAAGTTCTGTTTTAAATTTCTGAGCTTATGTTTGTTATCTAAATTTTGTTTATTTATTATTATTATACTGAAATAATGTTCGCTGTTTATCTTATAACTAAAAATCTTTTTGATTAGTTTTTGTATTGAGAAATCGTAGTTTTGGACGTTAATGGGAAGGTACATACTTTCATAAGATTAAGCCAAGACTGCTAACAAAAAGTTTTGAAATAAATTACATTTTGCAAAAAAAGTACAAGTTATTAAAAAGTGTCATTTTATCTAGTGCTTATTGACTTTTAATTGATTTCAAATTATATTGGGTCTAATAAAAAAAACACAGATGGCTGGCTTGCAATTAAGTGAGAGAAATGAGCCGCTCAGATTGCTGATACTACCGCCGATCATTTACATAATAGGTGGTTTTTTCTTTAGACTGGTGAGCAGCGAATCAGTTAAGTTTCCGTTATCTTCTGTTACCTTCTCTTATATACATAAGAAAACTCTTTGTCTCGCTTGTCTAATGATGTGTGGTTTGCCACATGCAATAAAAGTATCACGGAAAACCAATTCTGAAAAAACCAAAAAAACACCTTTTAAAAAAACATTTACAATTTTACAAAAGTATAGGATTTTTATCACAGAGGTTCGTAACCATGAAAACTGAACATTCAGAATCATAATCGAAATGGCGCCTGAAAAAGCTTGAAAGTCATAAAAAGGAGCTTTCGGTCTATCTAGCAAAAGTAAAGAAGAGATCGAAAAATGTCTTGAAAAGAGTTTGACGTAAAAGAATTGGAAAAATGAAATTCTGACACTGGATTCGTTTTTAGCGTGAGCAACTTACTTGAGCAAATTTAAAATTCAATTTTTCGTAAAATTTTAATTGTTTTTCAAGAAGGCGTACCTTTGGTTCTTTTTGAATTTTTTATTCATGATGCTTTTCTCGTATAAAAGCGACTGACAAACCACTAGAAAGCTCAGACAATATGCTATCTTTAAAATATAAAAGAAGATGCTGCACTGAACAAATTCGCTGCTAACCAACCTAAAGAAAAAGTCGTCTGGCGTTTGTTTAGCTAGTCTGCTAGATTCATTTAAAAATATATTGTACTTTTACAAAAAGCACATTAAAATTTTTTTACGCACACAGTGGAATTCGAGTGCATGATTTAATGTTATTAATAAGAGTTTTTTATTAAACAGTTTTGCAATTAGCTTTACAGTCAAACCTCGATTTAGTGGCACCCCCAAAGTTCGTTCCCGCCTAGGGTCCGACACTTTTTTAACCCAATTTTCAAAATACTTTATCGATTCTGTTAGCACAGTCTGGTCGCAAATATCGTAAGGATTCCGATTTTACCGATCGTTTTTCAATAACTAAATAGTTTTTGCATTTAAAAAGCAAAACCTCGATATAGTGGCACCTGTTTTCAAAAAAGGGGTGCCACTATATCGAGGTTTCACTTTTTTACCCCAAAATTTGTTTACTTTTCAAAAAACGATCGGCGAAATCGGAATCCTCACGATATTTGCGACCAGACTGTCATAACAGAATCGATAAAATATTTTGAAAATTGGGTTAAAAAAAGTGTCGGACCCTAGGCGGGAACGAACTTTTGGGGTGCCACTAAATCGAGGTTTGACTGTATATCATTATTTTTTTTATCGAAACATTAATATAAACTACAGTCAGAACATTAATCATCCTTTGCCGGTCGACCATATTTCGGTTAGCTCGAAAATTCATCCAAAATACGACTCTTTGCCCACCTGGCAGGAGTACACTATTTGTAGCCCAGAAGTGTGTTTTTTTTCCAAATCTTACTATTTTTAGGCCGTTTAAACGATAGAAACGGCCAAAAAAGTGTGGGAAGAACATTAAAAACAATTTCGACTGTCTTTGTCCCCTGTGGTTTTTGGTCTATTTTATATTTTTACCGCGTTTCGGTTAAAGTTGGGTTAATTACCGGCTTGAATGATATTCTTGCTTACTAAACCAAGCAAAGTTATAAAATAGTATAATAGAAAATTGTCAAAAATAACACTTAAAATCAAATTGTTAGCGATATTTGTTTGTCTTTTTCACCTCAATATTTTTATGACTGAAATATTAGATAACTTTTTTTCTTTTTTAAAAAAGGTTCTGTCTAAACGTGGGCGGCTGAAATACACTATTTGGGCTAGCACTCCAAGCCCCCTCCACGCATCCAGAATCACTTTCGAGTGAATTGTGTCTAAGGTATGTGGGTGTGCGCATCTCAACTCAATGGCACTTTTTATACTCGTGAAACCGTTGCATGAAACCAGTTTCCAGGAAACGGTTTCAATGGTTTCTTGAAACCATTAGTTCCTAGAAATGGTTTCTTGATACATGAAACCGTTTCACGCAACACTTGAACCGTTTCTCGAAACTCTTGAAACCGTTTCCTGGAAACCTGTTTTAACGATTTGCAACCGCAACCCTCAAGTTAATACCCGCGCTCGTGCATCATTTCTCCTTGTAATATTCTAGTTGTAAATAGGCTTGTTTTTCTGCTGATGGCCTGTTTTATCGATTGTGAGGAATGCAGCCTGTTGTGAACTGTTTGTGCTAATTGCCTGTTTTTCTGCTCGTCGCTCGGTGACTGAACCGCATGGTCCTTGTTTCCCTTTCCAATCACATAGGTATGGACGCTGTTGCCCTTTCTCTGCTCTCGCTATATGTGATCCTAACGTTCAAAAATAGCAAGCAAAAAGAAGCGACTCTACACATTCGGCGCCGCATGCATCTAAGTTGCGCTACAGTAGCGGCATGGAAATATTCGAACGGTACTATCGCTCTGGTGACCCAAAGGATTTGCGCTCTTTCTTCCGACTTTCGCCTCAACGGTTTGATGAGCTTCTGAAACTGGGTGGATAGACGAATGATGCATCAGCTTACTCATTTCCGACCTCTTCTTCCTCGAATTCGGTTGGCGATCTTTCTCACATATGTTCTTCATAGTTTTTCTTATGCTAGCACGCTTTGTTTGCTCTGGGCATATCACACATGTGATTTCTTATGTGGCATTAACAGCATGAATTTGCGAATGGTGTGAAGATAGCCTTAGACATCTGCGAAGAAACGGCAAAATCTATCATCAAGGTTCTGGATCCATTTACTTGCCTGCTTCAAGAACGGTCAGCCTGCTGATGGTTTAATTTCTCTTGATGCTCACATTTACTTTAGGATGAGTGGTTACGAACCGCTCAGGAGGTGCAATGCTCGATATGGATTTCTGCATGTGATTGGTGCTCTCGATGGCAAGCTTATCGCAAGAACTCGTCCGGACAAAAGTGACGAGCTGTATTGGTGCTTGAAGGGCTTTATTGCAAGTGCTGCTCGCTCTCTGTGATGCTTCAAGGTCGTTTCATGGCGGTGGATATCGGTGCTTCCGGGCGTCAATCAGGTAGGTGTCTTCTCAATTTTAATGTTTAACATGCTTGGTGAATTTGTTTTACATAATTGTTTACATGCTTGGTGAATTTCAGATTCTGATCTTTAACAAATTTGCCATTTTAGAAGATATCTGGAGAGTGCTGAAGCTGGCATTCCTGCTGCTGAACCGCTGGAAGGGTAGGCCTTGTACCTTATGTCGTCGTTGCTGATGGTCGATTTGGCCTTCGGGACTACATGATCACGCCGTTTACTGAGCCTTCGACAACCAGCAAAGATCGACTGCTCTACAACACTGTCCTTTCAGCGTAAGTGCTTCTCAGTGCTGCATTTTTAATTTTTATTCACTGCCTTTTAGTGCTCGTCTTGTGGTGAAAAGTGCGTACGAAAGTGAGTACGAAC
>SADC01000347.1:0-78487 GCA_004194705.1 Ditylenchus dipsaci
CCTTTCCATTCTACCAGGGCTCTACTACCACACTTGGCACTTACTCACCTACCAGATCACCCCTACCCACCCTAGTGGTCATCTACATGCCCAGCGTTGCCACCTACGTACCCTATAATGCCACTTAACTACGCTACTGGCCATATTACCTCACCTTGAAACAGTCCACCTACATTACCTTTCCTAGTGGTGTACCCTACTAGCCACCCACATATCCTATCACGCAACCTACTTACCTACTGACCACCTACCTACCTAAGGACATCTACCTACTCCACCAGTCCACCTACATAACCTACCAGGCCACCTAGATGCCTTTATCAGGCACCTGTCCACCATACTTGCTACATACTTACCTTACCAGTCAACCTACGTACCCTAACTTACATCTACCTATCTCCCTAGGCCACCTACCTACGTTACCAAAGAACCCCTACATACCTACAGGCACGTTCCTACGCTACAACAATATATACACTAAATAATTGTTATTCGAGGACAAAATAATAATGCATGCCATACCAGGATTCGAACTTGTGATCTTACCTTGGTCTGCAAAGAAACTAAAATCCGCCTAAAAATGGCTTGGTCCCCCTGTGGTTTTTGGCTAAAATTGATTTGGCCATAACTTTTTTTTCACTTGACCATCCCACGTTTTAAGAGTTTTCCAAGAAAGAACCGACCATTGGCCGTCGAAATGGTGTAAACAGAATTTCGATACGATCAGTGGAACATGCCAAAGCATTTTTTGTGACCCGACGCCCGACAGACGAAATGGCCATAATAGTAAGAGGTGACTAGAGGCGCCGCAGCGGCAAATGCCGCTGTTCATTGCGTGTCAAAGTGTTTAAATCCCAGGCTGGTGGTTCGATGTTTTGGTTTGGTTGGGGCGCCGTCCCGGTGGTTTGGGCGCGGTATTGGTGGTTTGGAGGTGCCCACGTGGTTTGAGCCCCATATTCGTGGTTGTATGAGCCCACGTGGTTTGGGCCCGTCCTGGTGATTCGGCCCGTTATTGGTGGTTTGGGGGTGCTCACGTGGTTTGGGCTCCATATTCGTGGTTTTGGTGAGGCCACGTGGTTTGGTGGTCTGTTCCCGGTATTGGTGCTTTGGGTGAACCCACGTGGTTTGGGCCCCGTCTTGGTAGTTTGGGCTCGATATTGGTGGTCTGTTCCCGGTATTGGTGATTTGGTGAGCCCACGTGATTTGGGTCCGTCTGGTAGTTCAAGCTCGATATGGTGGTTCCGGTGTGCTTAGCGCCGATATTAATGGCTTAGGGGTGTGCACGTTGTTTGGGCCTCATATTACTGGTTTGGCTGCGCCCACGTGGTTTGAGCCTCATCCTGGTTGTTTCGTCCCGATATTGGTGGTTTGGGTGAACCGACGTGGTTTGGGTCTCGTCCTGGTAGTTTAGAGCCGATATAAATAAATTTGGCTGTACCCACGTGGTTTGAGACCACCATTCTGGTGGTCTGGGCCCAGTCCCGGTGGTGCGGGTGTGCCCACGTGGTTTCGGCACCATTGGTGGGCTGGGCTAATCTTGTTGCTACCTTGGTACCCTACTAAGCCACCTACATACCCTACTGGAAATCTACCTACTCTACCAGGCCACCTAGGTACTTTACCAGGCCACCCAGGTACCCTATCAGGAAACCTACCTACCTGTCAGACCACTTACCTACTCTACCAGGCCACTAACTACTCTATCAGGACACCTATGTACCTTACCGGGCCACCTACATACCCTACCACGCAACTTGACTACCCCACCCGCTACGTAGGTACCCTACCACGCCACCTAATGCCCTACTGGGCAAGCTACATACCCTACTGGCAATCTACCTACCCCACCTGGCCACCTAGGTACCCTACCAGGCTACCTACATACTCTACCAGGCCACTTACCTACCTACCAGGCAACCTAAAAACTCTACCATGCCACCTACCCACCCTGATGACCACCTACATACCCTACCTGGCCACCTCCAAACCCTACCAGGCAACCTACATGCCCTACTGTGAATCTACCTAGTCCACCTGGCCACCTAGGTACCCTATCAGTCACCTGCATACCCTACCAGGCAACCTACATACTCTACCATGCCACCTACCCACCCTAATGACCACCTACATACCCTATACGGCCACCTACGTACTCCACCCGGCCATCTACCTATCCTACCAGGCCACTTACCTAGCCCACCATGTCACTTACCTACCCTACCAGGCCACCTAGGTACTCTACCAGGCCACCTACATACTCAAAGTCCACCTACTAATCATAAACCACACTAACTTATCCCTTCGAGACAAAATGATAATGCATGCCACCACCAGAATTCGAACCATTATGCATGCCTTGGTCCCCCAAGGTAATCGGAAATTCACCTAAAAATGCCTTGGTACCCCCTGAGGTTTTCGGCAACTTTCAAGTGGACATAACTTTTTTTTCACTTAACCGATCTTAACTTTTAAGAGTTTTCCAAGAAGGAAATCGATGACGCTGCGTCGAATGGTGTTGACAGATTTTCGATACGATCAGTGGAACATGCCAAACATTTTTTGTGACGGACCGACCGACATCGAAAATGGCCATATAGTAAGAGTGATTTTAGAAAATAAGATTTTTTTTGTTGAGAACATCAACATGTAGATTTTGGTTTTTAGATGTCTTGTCGATCTTCTTGGTGAAAAATTGCTAAGTTTTTTCACAATCACATACTATTTATATACCAATGTGTAGCCACAATGCTCAGCTTTCGTTTTCGCTGTCCTAAAGAGTAAAAACACAATCTCATTAAAAGTAAAATTAAAAAACGTTCGAATTCCTGAGAAATAGCAGTCACTTTTTGAATTCGAGCCACACTCTGGTATGGGCCTCTCTCGGACATTCTCAAAAGCCGTGACAGGCTTTTCAAAGTACTTATCAGAGTAAGTATAACATGCACTAGAATAGCCCATACAAGTTGGATAATTAAAAAATAAGTAAAACAATGGCGTTTTAAAAGTAGGCTAAAAACCATGATAGACGGTGTCATGGTCTTTCGGCAACTTCATGGACCCCAGTCTCCCTAATTTTATAGGCGATTTGAGAAAGGGGCAGCAATTCATTATATAACTTCAATGTGCTATACAAGAATCTGCAAAAAAATTTTCAACGAGGTATTTGAAAAAAAAACACGTCTGAAGGTTCCCTGGTTACTTTGAATAGTCGCAATTTAAATGGTCTCAATTTGAATTTGTCGCAATCCAAATTGTCTCAATTCGAATTGTTTCAATTTGAAATGTCGCAAGATATCGTTGGCCAAAAAGGCTTTAAAAGCGAGTATGGCAGGGATGAAATTTTTTGAAAAAGGTACATTTTCCAAAAAAGAACATCTCAACTACTTTTGAAGGAAAAAAGTCATTTCATCGCGAAAAAAAGATTATGACGTTAAACTTAAAAAAAAAATTCGGGTCTCGAAAAAAATACAAATCTTTTTAAAAGTACAATCCCACTCCTGGTCTATTGTCTTTTTAATCGAAATCATTAAACAATAGTTAAATTCAATGTTTTGGCAAAGTTTGGCGTTATGCATCTAGCAAGAAATTACCACATTTACAAGGTTTCCCTTCTCTACCTTTTAAAAAAAGTTACCTTTACATACAGGGGAAGCATGCTTTTCTGTTCATGGGTTCGAGATCAGTCTTGCTGAAACAACCGGCGTTATCAACCGGTTGATCAACCAAAACTAATCAACCGGTTGATGGTTGAGGTGGCGGTTGATAGGCAAAAAATCCTAATCAACTGGTTGTTCAACCGGAAAAAAATCAACCGGTTAATGGTGGATGTGGCGGTTTATAAAATCCAGTTCGTGCGGTTTCCTTATTTTTACGTGTAGATTTTCTAATGTATTCCATAATTTTCAGAAAACTAGTCCAAATTTGAAAAAAAACCCAATTCTAAAACATTGATCAAAATTATGCGCAAACCGTGTTTCTGTAACACATAATGACGAATAAGCAAAGGTAAATTTTCTAAATATTAAACATGTGTATTTAACTACGATATATTGATTTGAAGATCCTCCAGTACGTCTAATGATGTGTCAACAATATCAGCTAATGGAAGTGTTTCAAAGACACCCCTGCAGCATTATGATATCCGTCGTTTGTCTTTCAGTAAAAGTGCCCTGAGTTTTTGGCGTATTCCCAGACTCCAAATAGTTGTCATTTGCATAATAATTTCAACACTGGTGCAGGTCATCGGGCCCTTGTTTTATCTTATTTCCACCAATATTATTTGCAAGGACCAATCTCTTCTAAGCCCAAAATTAAAAAATTGGGTATTTAATTGTCCATCTTCTGAAAATGATAGCAGAGTACAGAGCCGTGTTAGGAAGACCACAAACTTTATTTCCTATTTCGATGATCCATTTATGGCAGAATCGCCTTGGCCAACCAAGGAAAGCAATCAAAAGAACAAACGTACAACTGTTTATATTTTTGATTTAAATTCAAGATTTATCTAGTCGGTCTTTTAGAAGAAATGATTGTGAGCTATGAACCATCAAAAGCACTGCCTTCTCGGCCAAAATCTTGGACGGAAGCCGAGGCCGTTGCAGCACTTCAAGCCGCGAAGAGGTCACGAGCAGAAGGTAATCTACGCCGCGCCAAGCAAATAATTGAGCATGCTTATACCTTGGCTCCACACCACCCAGATGTAGGTTCTTGCCGATCTTTTTCCAGCATAGGGCTTAGCTGTATTGCCATTTTATTAAATATAAATGCCATTTTATTAACAATTTTATCTTTTTTTCTGACATGGTATAGGAGCAGAGTGGCTACTTATGTAGATCAGCGATCAATAAAACATGTGTTAAAAACAGCTAAAAGCAAAACATATCAACTCTTTTTGTGACAAAGTGTAACGATTACGAGGTACCCACTTTTTTAATCAATTAGTCGATTTGGTTTAGATCCTCACAGAATATGGAATTTTTTGGAAACGGCGCACAGCAACTTTGTTGATGCAGAGGGCTATTACCTAAAGGCTTTGATGACAGATCCGCAACACAGTGAAGCTCTAATGTAAGTGTTAAAGTTAATCCTTCTTTCATTAACTATTTTAATAACATTTTTAGCCGTCGAGCAAAAACTCTTCCTCTGGTCAATGAAATTGACAATCGAATGTTGAAGGAGATTCACCAAAAACGAGAGCATTTTTTAAAAATCCCAAGGTCAGACCCTGGATTAAAAAGAGCAATGAGTAACTTTTTTTTAACCTTTACACAAAAAATTTAAAAGAATATTCATTATTTAGGAGAATCATACTTTCAGCACGTGTACCACACAGTCGCTATCGAGGTCTTTTTAATTTTTTTATTCACTTAACAATAAAAGCTTGAAATGTTCTGTTACAGGGAAATACAATGTCCCTGATACAGACAAGGTCATTTTGTTTTTTAAATTCATTAATTAAAATCGAAATATTTTTTTTCTGTATTTTAGGTCAATTCTTGAAACTAGGATGGCTGTAGCTGGTAAAAGCATCATTGAACATAACGAGATTCTTGGAATGGATGCCGCCTACGCTTTCTTAACCAAACCTTGACCCATATAGGACAGCTTACTTTGGAGGTTCATTTTTGATTTATAGCTTTTTTGAGAAACAATATTTTACTATTAGGATATTCTTGCGATTCATAAACGGGTACTTGGCTTTGTGGATCCATTAGTGGCTGGAGTATGCTCTTCTTATTATTTTTTATTAAAAGATATGTGTAATTGTTTTGTAGATGATTCGCACAACTCAGGTTTATGTGGGCAATTTGTTCCAACAGCGCCAGGACGAATAATAGAGGAAATGGAAGAGCTGATGAACTGGCTTAATGACGAAGAAACTTTAAGGTTGGATGCCGTTGAGCTGGCTGCTCTGGCCCACTACAAATTGGTTAAGAGAATGCAAACTAAGAACTTTTAACGTGGCTTATTGATTATTTAGGTTTTTATTCACCCCTTTATTGACGGAAATGGCAGAACATCCAGACTATTAATGAACTTTATTTTAATGCAGGTGAAAAACAGCTAATCAGACGATTGTATACTTAGCATTAAAATAATTTAGGCCGGTTTCCCCCAGTTATCATCCCAGTTGAACAGCGATCTCGGTATTATCTTACTCTCCAAGAAGCCAACCAAGGTGATCTAAGACCTTTTATTCGTTTCATCGCAGAACAAACTGATAGAACACTCGAGGTGAGTTTGTTTTTTTTTAACTTTAGTCAAAGTTTTTGTTTTTTATTGCGGTTGTCAGTTTGAGTACTCATTTTCAGGTACCAGAAACTCAGGGGTTTTCCAGTTTTAAGTGTTGGTTAGGGCATTAGGTGAATTCATATACACCGAATTTATATACACCGAATTCATATACACCGAATTCATATACACCGAAATCATATGCAAACGAATTCATATACATCGAATTCATATACATTTTGGCATTCTTTTTGCGAGACTGCAAATTGAATTTTCGTTTTTACGAGAATTCTAGTCACGGCTTTGACTCTAAAAGGGCTTTAGCTATCAGATTACACCTTGTAGGACGTACTGGAAATGAACCTTATTCATTACTTTTCAGAGTAGATGCATGTTTTGCTTTATCAAGAAGGTTGCTAAGAATCACAGTTAAAATGATCAACAAAAACAAGCTTAGCTACGCGAGTGACAGCAAATTTTCCCACAGCACCAAGTCTATTGGAAAAGCAGCCTCGCCTTTTTTCAAGCAAAATGTAATCTGATCTATGGGGCAAGCAAAGTCCCCACCACATCAAAAATGCCCATTACACCAGATTTTTAAAATCTTAAACTTAGCTGCACGAGTTGAAATACAAGGTTATAATGGTAAAGGGACGTTTGATCTTTTCGCATTTTCAAAAAAGGGTCAAAAGTCTACGCACCGAGATGCCCGCTCTGCAAGACGCGCGTAAATACACCGCAGTCATCACTGTTGAGCTGTCGTGGTGACTCCTAAAAATCAAATTTCATTGAGATAAAACATCAAGTTTGGAATATTTACTTGCATGCAAAGATCCGACCAAGTCAAACTCTCCAAATTCCTTTCGGAGCCTTTCAATAAGCTTCCAGATTGTCGGATGAGATGCTGCCATCATCCGGATCATTTGCCCACTAAACGACTCAATTCCATTACTTGTTGTTGGCTCTCCTGTCTCGATAAACACTCGAATATTCCATGCTTTCGTGACGAACCTGAATTTCCACTTTTCATATTCTTTAAAACATCTCTAAATCAAGTACCGTGGCTTTTATCTTTTATGTGCACCGATTAGCTGGCCTACATAATTCTTCTCAAAGAAGTCTAGTAGCGGATCCAACTGTTTTTCAAATTCGGAACTTTCAGCTGATTCCCTAAATTTTCCGAGCAAAAATTTATTTAAAAATAAGACTGACCTTAATTCGCTAAATGCATCACTAATCTCAGCTGTAGGGACAAACGCAAAAGCAGGAACTATATTGACTTGACGGCGGAAACTGCTATTAGTGTCGTAAAGCACTTTGTGACCTTTCTCGTAGACTTTGCGCACAATGGACTTTTGCAAATGGAAAAAGCAGGCTCTGATTTGAATCTTCGGAAACACTTTCTGAACGAATCAATTAGTCGGTCATAACAATTAATCGTATAATATAACCTTGAATGCACTAAACTCAGCCATCTCAAAATCAACTGCGATGCTTGCTGGCGAAAGCTTCGGGCGCAACTCCAGCAAAACCTTTAGCACAAATTCATACGATGATTGCAGGCGATGGTTCATAAGGCAAAAGACCATCGGTGCATAAGAATGAGTAAGGCGGATGAAGATGATCCAGAGCTGGTCGAAAAGCACTGGCACTACATCAAAGGTACCGTCACACCCCCATTTGTTGATAGACTGCAGCAAATCCAGGCAACGGTTGGTTGAAAATATCAGTATTCGCTCATCATTGTTCCACCCGTCGTATTTGAGGAATTCTTCTCCATCAAGAAGCTTGTATTCATTAGGCACCTAAAATATTACACTTAAACAAAAATTGGACCATCCGTGCATCTTTCGAAACTTTAGAAATAGAATGCCAAAATGTATATGAATTCGATGTTTATGAATTCGTTTGTATTTGAATTCGGTGTATATGAATTCGGTGTATATGAATTCACCGTTTCCCGTTGGTTAGATCTGGGTACATGGAATTTTTTTCCAGCTGTGCCGTCCGATACCTAAATTTGTTTGATATTTGACAATAAATTGTTTGTTTTTGGCGTTTTATTTTAACTTTCTATTTTAACTTTGGTTGGTTGTCGTTAAACGAGTATTCTAACAAATAAATCTGTCTAAACTTTTGAAGCAAAGCGTTAGGTCCAAATCAAATTTCACAAAATTTAGAGCTTTATTGCCAGCTCGTCAGTATGCGACATTGGTGACTGTCCCATAGAAGAATTGCACCATCAACACTCTGCTGAATTGCCTCCAGTTATTGTGGAAAGTCCTTAGCCAAACAAACAAGCTATTATTAGCATCAAAGCTACAGATTTCTATCACAATATAAATTTTACAGTTTCTTCTAGTCTTTCTGTTTTTGTATAATCTTTCGCTGTTCATCAATATTTGCATGTGTGTTAAATGCTGTGCATTGCCCACTGCTGCAATGGTCTATTTTATTTATTTCCGGTTAGGGGCGCGAAAAGCCCAGCTTAGTTAATTTATATGGTACCAAAAAGAGTTGAATAAACAGATTTTTATAAGGCTCGCTATTACATAATTTCTTTATTATTGCTGCTCATTCTTGGAAATGAAAAAGTTTCCGGCCAGAGGAGCACCTAAGCAGTGTATCAATTGTTGCCATAGTTGGTTTAGTTGATTAAATCTTACCTAGCTGGTGTTTCTCAATGAACTGCTTCAGGCTGAACTTTGCGCGAGTGTTGAACTTAGGGCAGGGCACTCGTCTTCCTTGATGTTCAAACAGCACTATTATGTATCGATGGTCACCAGTTCTGGGCTGGGGCGCTGGGCTTCCATAAGGCTGCTGATGCTGTCCTAAAAATTACCAATCAGTTCCAAAAAAACCATTGCCCAAACCGGAAAAAATTCATACAGCCGAACCTATTTGTTTGACTGCCCAGCAACCGGATACACTTGCAACCGGATATAGCAACCGGGTAAAAATTTTTAAATATGTTATTAACCAACCCAAATAATGAAAGAAACATTTATCCAACCTAACTTCTACAACAAACCAAGATAACATTTAAACAAAACAAATAAACCACAATTCATCGTCTTGTGCGAGGACTTTACGAAACTCTGCGAAGTTGATCCCCATTAGACTGCCGATTCTTTTAAGATATTTGTGCATTCGGTGACCACATTCTTCGCCACAGTTGATGCCTTCAAGCGTCGCTAGAAATTGCAGCAGCTTGTCCTGAAATTCATAAATTCACCACATCTAAGTTGAGCAACGCTTCCTTGACTAATAAATAATTAGTCAACTCAGTGTGTCCATTGAAACAAAATGCTTACCCTTTTCCCACATGCGCTTATATAACAGTTCCGATTTTTCCCATGAGCAAAAGTTGTGACTGCTGTGTGTACTTTGACTGCGCGACGAGAAGATAAACATAAAGTAAAATTGTAAACTGTAAAATTTAGGTTAAAAGGAATTTTTCTCTTTAATGATTTTTTTACCTGGCCGGCCTTCGCCGACCCCTAATTCAATGGAAGTTCACCTTTCTGTCCACCGTAGTAAATGGACAAGGCTCACATACTTTAAAAAAGGTTTTTGGCTGTTTGATACTTTTTAAGACTTTTGAAAAAAAATATCAAAACAAATCAACAGGGGGGACCAAGGCACAAATTTCAAAAAATTACGAAAAAAAAACAACAGGGGGGACCAAGGCAAAATTTTTTTGGGAGTTCCACGAACACATATAGAGCCTCATAACTCTATGTAGGACCTATTGACAAAAAGACTAACCTCCATACAACAACAGCCTTTCCTTAAACAATTGATCTCCGGGCTTTGCTTCTGTTCCACGCATAGTCATCCCGATTGTTCGATACTATAGTCCACACGTAGCATTTCGGGCTCTAATCTACTTTAGGCGTCCATAGTCACTTTAGGCGTCCAAAAAATGGAGCATCCAAGAAAAAAAATTAAACGTCCAGAAAAAATTTAGGCGTCCAAGTAAAATAACCATTTTATTCATATGAATGTCAGTCATCATAACAATTAAAAGAAACGTTTTAAAAGAAACAGTACACAAGTATTATACCACGTTTTGATCACTGGGACTTTGCAAAAAGAACATATATGCATTTTAAACCAAGAGTCTTGCTCGGAATTATGTCGAAGGTAAGTGAGTGCGCGCATCTCTAACCGACCAAGCCCCTGCGCCCACTCCGGGGCTTGGGGGCTTGGAGTTGAGATGCGCACACCCACATACCTTAGACACAAATCACTCGAAAGCGACTCTGGATGCATGTAAAAAGCATGCATACCAGAGTTTTTAGAGAGTTTTATTGTTCAGTGCTATTTTCTTAAACGTTGAAAGGATAGATATAACATTGCCCAACTGAGTGATCATTCCGTGAAGAGTAGCAAAGAGAGACACCAGTAGCAAAGAGAGACACGATATGTTATGACTAATAAAAATAATACTTTAATTTGTTGAATATGAAAATTTGTCTATAAAATACATTGCACGCCTAATTTATTTTTGGACGCCTAAAATTTTTTGTTCGAGTCCTGTGGACGCCCGATTTTTGCGTTGGACGCCTAAACTCATCTTGGACGCCTAAAGCGACTATGGACTCCTAAAGTAGATTAGTACCGCATTTCGTTCTGTCCTCCGTGAAGCTGATCTGGGCTGTCCTTGTGCCAATTCGTTGCAAATGTGTCATCTCTACGTTAGCCATGGCGCAAGATCTGAGAATAAAATAAAACTTTGAAATTCAATACAGTAAAATCAGTGCGAACCAAATAAAACACAGAGCAGAAAAACAATTAATAGACGGCGCAAAAATAACAACAACACATTTTGCGTATGCGGTTGCTGTATCCGGTTTCAAGTGTATCCGGTTACAATTTGTATCCGGTTGCTGTTTTACCATTTGTTTAACAGTCGGACGGTCGTGCGTAACAACACGGACTACTGATACAGGATTTAACGCTGAACACGATGGTGTTTTTGGTTTAAAAATTTTTAGTCAGAAAATTGTTGCTAGAGTCTTCTGAAACTTTGGACTTTTTTGAACTTTTTGTCTTGAAAGTACGAAAAATACTCATAACAAAAAAATTTTTCCTCGCAAAGTTATGGCTTATAAAGGCTAGGTCAATACAATTGGCATGCATTGCAATGCGAAATGTCAATTTGAAGAATATAACAACAGATTCGTGTTCAGCATGGTTGAATTACTCAAAAACTGCTTTCACAATAAACAGTTACGCGTCTAATTTAAAAATTTCCAAGACAAAATTATTTAAATATTAAAATTTTTAGTAGACTTTATTTTTAGTAGACTCTAGCGACAATTTTTTGACTAAAAATTTTTAAACCAAAAACACCATCGTGTTCAGCGTTTAATTCTGTATTAGCAGTCCGTGTTGTTACGCATGACTGGCCGGGTGTTAAGTACACCCAAGAAACCCTTTTGAAATGGAGGTGTTCTTGCCAGTGTTTGCGAAATGAAAATGAGAATGGTCATTTAGTAGTGATGGAAATATTGAAATTTCGGGACTACCGGGACGGGACTTTTAAGAAAAAATTTCGAGACCGGGACCGGGACTTTTCAAAAATTTTGCCGGGACCAAAAAAGTTTCGTTCGGGACTTCTAATAAAAGCATTGTTTCAAAAAAACTTTATTTCACAATATTACATCACAAAAGAGCTAGTAGTTGAAATTAACGACGCGTAGATACTTGTTCAAAAAAATTAATTGTTCCGCATGCTCTGGAGAAAGATTTGAACGCCTGTAGTCGTATACATCCCGCGCCACCGAGAATAGCTGTTCACTTGGTACGCTTGTAGCTGGAACTGATAAGTAGCGACGAGCTATTTTCGCTAGCACAGGAAATGAACCTTCGTTTTTCTTTAAAAAGTTGAGTTAATTGAACCTACTCTTTTTGAAAGACTAGAGACGAAGAAAGACGAAAGACTTGAAAGACGAAAGACAAGAGAAAATATTGCACGAAAGCGAAAGATTGATAAGAAGAATAATGATAAATTGGCGAAAAAGCTAAAATGTGTAAATTTCTTGACAATGAAATAAATAAAAAGTCCGAAATTTTTTCGATTTTCGGGACCGGGACGTTCACTCTGAAAGTTCGGGACCACCGGGACGGGACTTTGGCAAAAAATTTCTTCGGCGGGACGGGACTTTCGAGACCGTCCCGTCCCGCTTCCATCACTATCATTTAGTCAGATGATAATTTTTATTCTGATAAATTGTCATTTTGTAAATGATAATTCCTTATTAGGATGACAATTGTCATCTGACAAAATGACAATTCTCATTGTCATTTTGCAAACACTGGTTTTTAGGTAGAGGTTTAAATGCATGGAAAACTAAGAGATCCAAATCAAAAGACCAAAACAGGACAAGAAAAAACAGGTGTCCCTGTATGCATGTTGAACTGTACTTAAGTTTTGAAATTGGTTTTTACTATGGGTTTTTGAAACTAACTAAAAAATACTTCTTTATATTGAAAGCTTGAAAACTTTGGGCCAGGGAACGTAATTTTTGGGAGTAAATTAAATCGGACGTGGACTATACCTCCATTTATGCCTTCATTGATGTTGCTTGCAGGAATGTTTACTACCTCAAAACCCAATTATAGAATTACTTTTGGTCACTCAAATATTAAAAAATTTACCAGCCAGTGAAGCCATTCTGCTACGGAAGGATTTTTTCTAGACAGATTATCTGGATCTACAAATAAATATGCCGTTAGATTTTTGTTTATATCAATAGACAAAATTGGAGTTTTCAAATTGACAAGTTAAATCAAATTGACTAAGTAATAAGTATTTCTAATTTGTCAAAATTGGCGTATCTCACAGGTGGATCATGAAAAGAAAGATACCCTGCTAGGGTTGTAGAGGCCTTGAAATTTCGAGGGTTCGAGCCGATTTGAAGTTCGAAACTCAAAATTTTCGAACTTCGAAATTTGAAAGAGGAATCGAAATCTTTTTCGATTCCTTGAGACTCGAAAAAAGGACTCAAAACTCGAAAATTTTTCTAGTTTCTAGTCCAAAACTCGAAATCGAGGCCTCGACTCGATAGAATTGCGTAAAAAGCGCCGTACTAAAAGCACCGTCACAAAAAGCGCCGTAGCAAAAAGCGCCGTTGCGAAAAGCGCCGCGGCAAGAAGCGCCGTTTTAAAAGCGCCGTTCTAAAAGCGCCGTGGCAAAAAGTGCCGTGGAAAAAGTGCCCGTCTCAATATTGATTGACGTAGTTGTAAAGCACCATTCCGACATATTTTTATTCAACCTTTAGTTTTTTTAAGTTTGAAGTTAAGTTATCATCTACCAAATCCAACCTTTTCAAAATGATTTTTTTTATTTGCACCAACATCATTAACATAACGGAGAAGGTCATAAACAAAACAAATCATAACATAACGAGGTTAACATAGGGATTCTTCACATTTATTCTTGCATCGAAATTTCCCCATCAAGTTCTTCATCGATTGGATGCACGACAACAATTGGTTTCTTTTCTTCAGCCACAACAATGTAATTTTTGGCAAGATGGATTTGCACACGGCGAAGAAATTGTAGGCGATTACGGAGCGGCTGATCGACTTCTGAATAACGATCCACGATTCCTTTGATTTGATTGTCTGCCTTGATAACAGCCTTTTTTCTCGCGTTTCGAGTTGCATCAGCTGGATTGGCTTCATGTCTGACACAAATAGACTAGATTTTCGAACAGAAGTCAACAGAAAATACAAAAACATACCGCACATCCAATTGCCTGGTCAAGTTCCCTTCTTCTTATAGTTAGACAATAAAATAACTGAGTGGCATGCTGCTCTTCGGAAATCTTTTGTTGAATTGGCAATGCGAGCCTTCAATAGCGTTGTTGGTCCGTGGAGCACTGGTTCGGACAGACTGATTGCAATTCCACAAAAGGATTGGAAAAAGCGGCGGAACTTCGAAATTGTTGACATCAAACCGACGGAAATAAGTGCAGCCAATGTACTTGATGTAGTCTGAAAAATGCAAATAAATAAGTGTCCAACCCAGTTAAAGTCATACCATCCAATGGTCCGTGAAATGCAGCTTAGACTGTTCCTTGATCCATCTTAATTTGGAGCTGAGCACAGCCTTCATCGAATCCAGGTCCAACTTCTTCTGCGGGCAAAAACGGCAAAGCATTCAGACTTCTCAGCAAGTACTTGACCTCTGCATTTTGATAGAGCGGGACGAGACCTTTGTTTTTGAACTTCTTAAAGAGACTTTGACCAAAATGAAAAATACAGAAATTGATGACAATCAGCGGGAAACGTTGCTTTAAGACATTCGATGGTGCCGATTCAAAGTCTGGAAGAATACTCAAACAATGAAAACGAATGCCAACATGTAAAACTAAACTGACATAAACAAGTCGGGCACAAGCATGGGACGACCAGTAAATATTCCATAAAAAGCGCGCTTGTAGATCTCATCAGATTTCCCTGAACACATATAAGTTAAGATACAGTTGTCCTGGCAACAAGAACAACCTGGCAACAAAAAGAAGGCGGCTGGCAACGATAACTCTTCCTCGAAAACATTGATAGAATAGAGCTGCTTGAAGTGCTTTGGACAGGAGAAAAACGTGCCATCCCCGCTCCACTTTTTTGCGCTGCTCGAGAAGATGAAGTCCATATTCAGATGAGAAAATCAAGATGACTGGCTTGCCCGGTTGAGTCACTCGCGAGTCAAAGCTTAGGAACACACCTAAACACACCTACGATTCCGAACAATTTTCAAATAAAAATAAATACCTCCACGAAGAGTGGTTTTCAATTCATTGCTCAAGACCAGTACCGTAGGTTCAGCATTGGCTTCAGCGGCTCCCAGCGGTCGACGGGCATTTGTGATGCGCCTCTTGATATTGAAGTCCTGAAATATGCGAATAAAATAGCTACAACCTCAAAAACTAAGTTCCGGAAATAATTCTGTCTGCAAATCTCTGAGATCTAGCTTCGAAGCAACCAAGATTGATTGAGAGGAGAGCGCAGGATTTTCTTTGGCGCTTTGCTTCACCATAGTCATGTTTTGCTTGATCTAAAAATAAAGCCCACAAAAGATTTAGACTAAAAATTTCCACAAATGCTATCATTTTCGTATTTTTTTTAGATTTCTAGGTCTCTCTGTTCTCTATGTGTAATTTTGATATATTATCTGGGCGGCTTTAAATTGCCCCTCTTCAAATTTCCCCTCGGTAGATTGCCCCTCAGGTAAATTGCCCCAGTAAATTCCCCTCAAAATTTGTCCTGAGAGGGTTTTTTTTTTCAAACGAGTGTGATATTTTTGAAGATCTACTCGTTCATCCTCCGTAGTTTTGACTTACCCTCGAAGTCTATAATCTTTCGGGTGTTCTCTTAGTTCAGTTGGGTCTCAAGTACCTGCAGTGAACTCTCTTTATAGTAAAAGATTTTAAATAAATCTCTTTTGTCTTATGAAGAACTCGCATTATTTAAAATGTTTCTCTATAATTTGTCCGTAGTTCCACTGGATAATCTATGCACCAACCAAACCAAGTGGTCGTCCACTTGTTGCGAATTTTTTTTTACGTTTTTCATGTTCCAAAACCTATTTTCTGGACTAACTAGGGCATGCTGAAGATGGTTTGATAGTGGTTAAATGCCGTTTTGTAATGTATTTTTTGAGTTTTGGTAAAATCGAGTTTTGGTGAAATCAATTATTTCCCAATACTCGAAATATACCATACAAAACCTTATTTTACTATTATCAAGCTATCTTCAGCATGCCCAAGTTAGTACAGAAAACAGGTTTTGGAACATTAAAACGTAATAAAAATCCAGTAAAACTGAGGTTGGATTATAAAAAGAAATTTTAAATTGTAGGAGTTCTTCATAAGACAAAAAGTTCCCAGGTACCACTACCTGAGTACTACCACCTGGGTCCGTTTTAATAAGTCAAGTCGATATTTTATTATTATCAAACCATAATAAGCGCACGATTCTGAGCAAGAAACCATGGTTTGATTCAATTTTTCTCAATCTAAAATTTGGGGGTTCATGAAGTGGATACTCCTCCGGCTGGGTACCTCCGAGCATATCCAAGACCGTTTGTAGGTGGTGGATTGTTCATATTCCTCTATGAAGCCATTCCTACATTCAGGTATCTCAAACCGCCTAAACCATACCTGGGTACCCAATACTTAAGTACCACTATCAAACATTTGAATTCTGGAGCTGGATACCCATATAAGCGAGATACCAGGCGGTTTCCCACCCACACTTTGAGAAATAATAGTCTTATAAAATTTTGTTCATGACTGTTATTGAAAAATAAATGATGTTTACTACCACCAGCATTCGAACGTGTAACCTCAGAAACAGAAACCGTCCATTTTTTAGGCGCCGTCCAGGACGGGACAGGGATCGGATGGGCACCCGACTATGGCCATTGGATCGCAATAAAATCTCTTTTGAATCGAAAAATTTGTCTCGAGACAAATTTTGAGGGGGAATTTACCGAGGGGAATTTACCGAGGGGGAATTTACCTGAGGGGCAATTTACCTGAGGGGCAATTTACCGAGGGGCAATTTACCTAGAGCCATATTATCTTGTTGCTTACACTAGATTATCAAAATACATGGTGTCTTGAAATTATTGGGTATTGTTCAAAATATGAGCAAAAATTTTACAAATAGGTTTTTTCCATGTACAGGGTGGGTTCCATGTACAGGTTAGGACCTCAATAATACTTCTGTGGAGAATTTTCTAAAAAATTTAAAAAATCGGCTGCGCAACGTGCTTACACAAATTTTTGAAAAACACCCAATACTTTTGAGACACCCTGTAGCAAATAAAATTAAAAAACTATGAAAAAATCAAAATCAATCTGTTTGGTGTCCCACTGTGTAATTAAAGCAACTAACCAATCATAATCAGAGAAAAAGTAGATTCTGGATCAACTTTGAGGGTAACACGAGGTGCATTCTTCAAATTTCTCATGGGGACAACCGCGCCTGGCTCAATTTGGATGCCTTCGAAACACACCTGAATTGCTATTCATCTTATTGGCTCCATGCATAGAAAAATAGGTTTTTGTTATTTTCCTTAAAGGGACATTGCCAACTGTTTTGAATTGTCCCCCGCCAATTCAAATTTTTTTGCCTAATCATTCAACTTTTGTACGGATTTTTCAGCTCGGTTTCTAACAAAACCAGGCATATAATTTAATTTTAGGTACGGTTTTGTTAAAAACCAAGTTGAAAAATTCGTACGTAAATCCAACGATAAAGAAAAAAATTTGAATTGGCGGGGACAACCGTTGTCGGAGACGGCAATGGCCCTTTAAGATCATGAGCTCAATTCCATCTCTAAACCTCTTTGATTTTCCAACTTTTATGCGAATTTTTTTATATTTATCAAATTCGACTTGAATCTGTGAAACTTGTAAAAGATCAATGGTATAGATTTTGGTGCGTCAAAATTTTTCTACAGTTTGTTTTAAAACCGTGTATTTTTGGTGTCTCTAAAGCTGTTTTGGTACTGAATCAGTCTCATAAGTAATTCTTTGACGGTTTTCTCTACAATTTTAACTACCAACCAGAGCCTGAGTTTCAGAAATGGTACCTGCTAGGGAAGTTGAAGAGGGACTGAATGTTTTGAACAAAAACAACCCTGCATATGTTCTTTTGAATTTAAAATATATATGCATAATTCAAATATTTGCATAAAAACAGTCTGTAACGGCTGTAACTTTCTATTAATACAACAATAATGACATGAGAGATCGTATTTGAGCTAATGATTACAGCAGAGATATTGCAACTAAATATTGAGGATCTCAATTTGAGATAACACAATATAAAATTTGCATAGAATTCCTATTTTTTGCGTTGCTTTGTGCTAAATTTAAGCTCAAAACAGAACAAATCTGGCCGAATTTGGAGTTTTTCTCTCTCTCTTGCCTATGGTCTCATTTAATTATAACATAAAAGACTTACATTTAACTTTTCTTTTGGGGCTCGGGTAGAATATTGGGAACTATCTCTGCTTGTGAAAATTTAGCTGCAATATCAGACATTTTTAGCTTTTTTGTTGACGAAATAAATAAATTTGAAAGAGCAACTTATTGTCTGTTGAAATGAAAAAGATCCTTGGTCTTGTTTTTCATTTACTTAAAGCTAAGCAGGGAAGTGCGTGGGGAGCTTGTCCCACCTACTCCAAAGAGTGAGAGCTGATCAAGAAAGCATGCAGAACAGCTGGCTGAACCCCTATATATATTTTTCCTTTTGCTCGGAGGCCTGTCTCCATTACTCAATGTCTTAGACTGATAAATGTGCATCTTTGCAAATTATGCGTAATATATTTACTAAATTGCCTAAAATCAAGTTGCTGGCCAGATGTTTAAAAGTTCAAAAAATATTAGTTTCAACTTCTCAAAAAAGAGGATGAACAAAAAACAGCCATGGCCAATTAGGGCAAATCGGAATTTTGCCGCAAAAAGTCGGAATTTTGCCGCAAATAGTCGAAATTTTGCCGCAAACTGCATTAAATTTTGCGGGAATCCAAATTTTATAGTCAAAATGACTTGGATCGCTCAAAATCCCACCCCAGAGTGGCCAGAAGCCCCTGAAAATTGGTTTTTTGGGGGTTTACCAAAGGTAAAGGGTAAACTTTTTGCGAAAAATCGATTGAGCGGATCAGATTTCGGGTCCGACGGGCTCAATCGCTCAGAATTCTGCCCTTAACCATTCTCAACCATGTTAAACCGCCCTAAGCACTGATTTAGGGTAGTTAGATACTGGTGAGGAGTAGTTTAGGTTGGTTTAGGTTTCTTTAAGATGGTTGAGAATGGTTCAGGGTGAAATTCTGAGTGATTCAGCCGATCGGGCTGGAATTCTGATCCGCCCAATCGAATTTTCGCAAAAAGTTCACTCCCCTTTAGTAAACCCCCAAAAAACCAATTTTCAGGGGCTTCTGGCCACTCTGGGGTGGGATTTTGAGCGATCCAAGTCATTTTTGACTAAAAAATTTGGATTCCCGCAAAATTTAATGCAGTTTGCGGCAAAATTTCGACTATTTGCGGCGAAATTCCAACTTTTTGCGGCAAAGACAGATTTGCCCGGCCAATTATTAAAAAAATATACGGAAAACATTTCTGAAATTCAGATACCGTAATTCCTCTAATAAGCCGCCCCCCCCCCTAAATTCAAAAAACGGGTTTCTGGCATTGTGTTTTTGACCTATGTTTTGAAACCACTGTTAGGCAAGTCACCATCTATTTTGTAGCTCATCTCACTGGCTACAAATTGAGGGGTAACTTGCCAAAGAGGAGTCTTCAAAAAATGGGTCAAAACACAATGCCAAGAACACGATTTTGAACCAGAGGGGGCGGCTTATTAGAGGAATTACGGTAAACGAAATTACAAAAACTATCAACGCTTTAATCTTCGAGCGTGACTTTTGCCTCTCTGGCTGCAGAATTACATGGGGAACACGATGGCTTACTCAGATTTTTTGTCGAATCTATAAGGTGGTTTAAATCGGCTTTTGAAACATGTGACCCAAAGTGAAGTCGGAAAAAATAATCTGGTTCTTACTTATATGTTTTTGTGTGGAATATTTCATTAAAAACTAGAATCACATGGCTATTTGATGGCGTTATTACTTTGAAAAAAGTCGACATATATAGTTTTTTTTTTGAGTAAAACGAAAAAACTGTACACTGTTATCCCAAGCCTGGGCATTTTTAAAGGACCATACTTGTTGATGCAAATGAAAATTTGGCAAATTCAAATGCGCGCAGGACACTTCTCTTTCGTCTCGCACTCTACTCTTTGTATTTATTTCAAGCGACTCGAAAGAGTACAGTGAGAGATGAAAGAGAAATGTCCCGCGCGCATTTGAATTTGTCAAATTCTTATTTGCATCAACAAGTATGGTTTTTTGAAGGCAGGGCCAGCTCAGGACATTAACTTGTAGGAAAATAATAATGCCAGGAAAAGGCCCTTCTAGGAAAACACGCATATAGGAAAAGTCCAGGCTAGGACAATTGACAACTGGACAATTTACTCTAGGACAACGGCCTTTTTGGAAAAGCGCATTTTAGGAAAAGGGACACTAGGACAATATACTCTAGGACAATGGCCTTTTGGAAAAGCGCCTTTCAGGAAAAGAGACACTAGGACAATGGACAATAGGACAATAACGTTTTGGGAAAGCGTCTTTTAGGAAAATGGACACTAGGACAATTTACTCTAGGACAATGATGTCTTTGGAAAACCGCATTTCAGGAAAAGGGACACTAGGACAATGGACAATAGGTCAATCGTCTTTTTGGAAAAGCCCCTTTTGGACAATTTCTAACTGTCTAAAACGTCCTAAAATCACTTTATGTTTCTGAAAACAGTATGTTTTATAGTCTCTTGTCCTGTTGTCCATTGTCCTTCTGTAAATTGTCCTAAAATTCCTAGTGTCCATTGTCCTAGTGTCCATTTTCCAAAGAGGCGATTGTCCTAAAGAGCGATTGTCCTTGAGTAAATTGTCCTAGTGTCCCTTTTCCTAAAAGGCGCTTTTCCAAAAAAGCCACTGTCCTAGAGTCGATTGTCCTAGGGTCTACTGTCCCAACATGTCATTGTCCAAGTGTGAATTGTCCTAGCCTGGCCTTTTCCTATGTGCATGTTTTCCTAGAAGGGCCTTTTCCTGGAAATATTACTTTCCTACAAGTTAATGTCCTGAGCTGGCCCTGCCCCTTTGAAGATCTTTCAATTTTTCTTATTTTTATTTTATATTCTGAAAATATCAGTTTCTATTTCTCAGTTTTTTTATTTTAGCCTTCAAACTACACCACAATGACGAACATGATAAGTTTTTATTTTTCTAATAATTTGAGTTAATATACAATTACATCCTTTGGAAAATTGAGGCACTTCTGAAAAATGCATTGTTTGAAGCAATAATGGTAAAGCGAATGCGCTACAACACGTATTTGGTCATGGAAATGCGAATCATTTGCAATTAATAATATCCCGAACGAAGATTAGCGAATAAAACCGTCACAACTTAGGTGAACATCTGTGAATAATTTTTGATGTAATTAGAATAATTTAGAGATCATATCCTGTAAATTTGCTCAATGCAACTTGTAAAAATTAGCATTCCTAATAGGGTGATGTTATGAGTAGTAGGTGATAACACTAGTCTGATTGCCTCGCACAAATAACGTTGGAGGCATATCTTTGGAAAGCAATTCCAGCCAGAGTCCATAGATTCCGCTCTTTACCACACTTGGAGCTGCCAAAGGCAAAGTGCTGAAAACCGTCATAATTACTCTTAGTAATCCCTTCTCAATAAAAAAATATGCCTTGGCCCTCCCCTATTGTTTTTTGCAAAAATTTGTTTCTCATGCCTTGAAAACCATTTATCTGCACTTTTTACTTATTTTAGAGCAAAAAAAATTCGTAGAAAAATGTCAGAAAATATTTTGCCTTGGTCCCCCAAGGTAACTATTTTCAGATAGATCTCCCTGTTGATTCTTTAGGCTTAGGCAAGGGTAGGCCAGCGGATGTTAGAACGGACTCAAAGCTATTTTCGAAGTTCGTAAGAAAAAAATGCCTGAGTCCGTCCTAACATGCGCTGGCTTACCCTTGCCTGAGCCTAAAAAAAGAGGGAGGTCCATGAAAAAACCATCAGCTTGTAAGGCCAAGGTAAAATATTTTTTGACATTTTTTTATCGAAAAAATTTTTTGCTCTAAAATTGGTTAAGAAGTATAGATAAATAGTTTTTAAGACTTAAAAAAATGTCTCAAAAAACAGGGGGGACAAAGGCATATTTTTATGAGCGTACCCTCGAACATATATAGAGCCAAATAATTTTTCCTGTTTTCCCATTTAAGTCCCTAAATCTTAAGAATAACTGCAAATTGTTACATAATGACAATGCTGGAAGCAGAGGAGTATTCCAGCAAAAGTTCTCTGTGCCGAAGGTAGCGCATTGTGCGCTCGTGGGTGGCATTCAACATTTCTTTAGAGATAACGCTTTTATCCTCTTTATTGATTTCTTTGAGCAGGTCTTCATGCTCTTCCACCCTGAATATAGCCATATATAGTTGGCACACTGAGAATCAAAGAATACTACTAACGTTTCTGGGTATAAATCCCTGTTGTCTTCCACAAACACCTGCACTGAAGTAAACTGAATGCGGAACTTCTAAACACAACACAAATATTAGATTTCTTCTATCAAAAACTGGCGATACCTTCAACATAGTGACCAAACTGTGGTGCACTTGCTCAGGGTTGGACTTGGAGCAAATGGTGAACACCCTCATTTTGGCACCCTAAATACAGAATTAATAAAAAAATCCAATAAGTTTTTTGCCGGCGACAATATCCAACGAAAAAGTGTAACTAGCTATGTTTTTGTTAAAAGAATTTTGACCTCCAACCTTACTTGTCAGCTTTTAGTATTTAATGATTTAGTTTAAGTTTTTGCGTACATATTTCTCGTGAATGAAACTCTGAATGAAACCATTCAAATGGTGAATAACCAAAATTATTTACCGGCAAATAAGTGTTCTGAGTGGTGAGCAGATAAGAGAGCAAAAGCGTCAGACCCCCATCGTCAAATAACCACCAGACATCCACCACTCCTTTGCGTATTTGAGTTCGGAACTTGGCATTCAAAGGAGTCTTCAGACCCATCCGTTTCTGACTGTTCTCTCTGCATTTGTTGCTGCTACTATTGAGGTTCTCACTGTGGTGTCTGTCAGTGAGTAGGTGGGGCAAATGCAACTCAGATCTAGTCCGTAATTCACTGGTGATCTGGCGTGCTTTAGGACGCACCAGGCGGGGAGCCACGCCTCTGCTGAGGTCATCATTCAGGGTAGAATCTTTGTCAGACAACAACTAATAAAAATACATTAAAATATTTGGAGGCAATCAAATAACCAACCAGGTCTGGCAACCTGACAAACAGTCTGCCTTCTTCCGATAACAAGGCTAAAGCATCAATTTAGATGATCAGAACAGTAGCTAACAACAAACACACCACTATGATCCAACCCTTCGTTCTCATTACGGAACACACATACACTCATGTTGCTTTCAAAGGCATCACTGAAATAAAAGTTAAAAATACAAAATTAATGTCAGCGTCAATATTTAAAAATCATAGGTACAGTCAACCCTCGATTTAACGGCCCCCTTGGGACCGGCCCTAGGGGGCAGGTCCCAAGGGAGGCCGTTAAATTGGGGGGCCGTTAAATTGAGTTTATTGAACCAAAAGTGTCCAAAGGATCGAGGTTAAATCGAGGTATGACTATGAAAAGGTCAAAACTCAACAAAGATATAATGAAAAAGCTTATTTGCATTGAAAAACAGGAACAACTGAGCTCAGCAAGAAATAAAGATTATGAGTTTTGATTTCTGACTGCCTTTGCAATTTTATCCTTTATCGTAGAATTAGTCATGATCCTTAGCTAAAATTACCCTTTGTCCTCTTGTTGAGTTTATTGTGTAAATTAAGTAGTTGTAGTTGATATCACAATCTAACCAAAAATGCATTTGAGACGTTTTGAGTACTGCAAGATTTCCATAAACTTCTATAAGTTATAGAAGTTATAGCGATAAGTCTATAAGCTATAGCTTCACTGTAACACAACATCTTAAACCATGAACTATCGACATAAAGGTGCTAATTTATGTTCAAAATGCAGAAAACTAAATAAAAACACTTTTAATTATGACTGATAATCACATCAAGCGCCTGCGATTATGGCTGATTTTCGACTGAAAGTGCTGATTTCAGACAGTTTTGTTATGAGAGCCCCGTCTTAAATAGTAAAAATAAACAAAATAATCATCAAATAGTGACGATAAATCGAGGGGGCCGTTAAATCGATGGCATACTTTCGCAGTCGGGACCGGCTCAAGGGGCCGTTAAATCGAGGGGGCCGTTAAATCGACGGTTGACTGTATTTAACAATTACGCGTCAAAAAATCGGGCGCCGTCTTATGATGATATGTTGATATGTGGGGGTTTATGATATGTGTTTACTTTTAATTTTTTGTTTGTTGCCATGCGGAAAATGAAGAGAACATACTGCTAAAGCTTCAAATGTCGAAAAATATTTAAAAAATCCAGTACTGCGGCGGGTATCCTTAGCTGGGCGCCAGGCGCCGGTATGAAAGGGACGCTGGATCCCGTGCAGGTATGAAAATGGAACTACTTGGGACCAATTATCATAAAATTATCCAAGAAAGTTATAAAAATAAATGGGTATCTTTGAAGTTCCCCTTTGACTCATCCTAATTTTCACCAACTTTTGATGTTTATTTAGGTGCATAGACGTTTCTCGAAAATGAAACTTTTTTCATTTTCGAGAAACGTTTCTCGAATTTGAAACTCAAAAGAGTAAAATATCTCTAGGGGTATATATGTATACCTGTAAAGATACTTATTTAGACATACCAAGGGTATTTGGCCGCTTCGCGGCCAAAGACCAGCACACTCCACATTGCAAGGGATAAGCGTACATACATGTGTTAACCCCTAACCCCCGCAATGTGGAATATGCTGGACTTTGGCCATCACATTCAGCCAAATACCCTTGATATGTCTAAATAAGGTATACACCTAGAGATATTTTACTCTTTTGAGTTTCAAATTCGAGAAACGTTTCTCGAAAATGAAAAAGTTTCATTTTCGAGAAACGTCTATACCCTTTATTTATCCTCGTGTTGGTGACCAGTGTTAGCGAATTTGGCCTTGGCTGTGATCCATGGCTTTTTACACCGCTTTTTTGCATAATACCGCATCATGTACGCACATGTGCGCTTATTATTAAAAATTTATAGTCATTTTCTCGAGTTTCAAGGCCTCAATTTTGAATTTTAGACTAGAAAACTCGAAAATTTTCAAGTTTCGGTTTGAGTCGAGGCCTCGAAAATATCGAGGCGTAGACAGCCCTGCCCACCACTATTGATTTCTTGATGTCGAAAATTAAAACTTTTCTTAATCACAAGTTTGCTACTTAAAAGAGTATTGACCTAATAACTCCTGTGTATTCTTCATATTGTTTGGGCTCTTTTGTGCACTGTGTAATCCAGTTGTTGTTGTAGCCAAGCAAAAGAATGTTGGGCTGCATTTTCCTAAAACAACTTTAGAATTAAACTTTTTACAAACATTATATTTACCAAGTCCAACTGTCTGCAAAAGACACTGTACACCAGCTCTCAAAGACACATTAGCCACCGCACAATAAAAACCCTTGATTTTCTGTTCATAGAGCCAGTCGGTGAAGTGATCATTGAGTTTGCGAATGAGAGCAGTGGCTGACACAGATGATTTGTGAGGAATCACATGGCCACACAGCATCAAGTTTTGACCGTTGGTTATGCAGTAGGCGAAATCTATGAGGGCTTGTCTCGCTGCTGGGTTGCCAGTTAACACAAGCAGTTGTGGTCTGAATACAAATCGATTCAAGGTTGAATTTCTAACAAAATCGAGCATTTTACCTATAGTTTTTGACGTGAGCTTCTGTTCTTGTAATTTTGAGCAGGCTTATGAATGCTTTGCGATAACGATTGGCTTCAGCAGACGAGCCCCAATTAATGTCTGCAAGAACAACGTATTGACACAAAGACAAAAGCAATAGTTGTCTTACGCATTTTGTTGTTTTTGATAAAGAGGAAAAGAACGATGAAAACGAGAAAAGTGATCAAAGACATTGGCCAGGAAAGGGCAAACATGCATACAATACAGAGTGCTGACCCAAAAAGGGACAACCATTTGTTGTAGTACACAAAACCTGGTCGGAAACCTGGTGATTTAGCAGATGACGCCTGAAAAGTTGATTTTTATGTTCGATATAGGACCATGAAACTTGATAAGCACAGCAATTCATTCGAATTCATTGGGGACCACCCTAATTTCTTCCATAATGTTTTCGGATTAATATCGTTGTGTGCATTTAAAATTTGAATTCCACTTATGAGTCAATTTATAACAAAGAAAACATATAGAACAGTTGTAGAAAAATGTAAGTCGGCTAACAAGTCCGATTTGGCATTGTCAAGGGCTCGACTAGTAAAAGGTTAAATTAAAAAAAAAATTACATGCAAATAAAAAATAATTTGAAAATATTATTAACAAAATTAGGGCGGCCCCATGAGAATTCAAATTTCGCAAATCGCTGTGCTTATCAAGTTGCATGGTCCCTTAAAAGAAATTTCGACCCTACTAGCGAAAAAAATTCTTTACCCTGATTAAATTTTAAAAAGACCGAAACCAAAAATTTAGCTATTTAAGGGCCAGCACGGAAGCCAAAATATTGGGCTTCGCTTTGATTTCAAAATTTCTTGTGGGCCAACTTCAGAGAGCTTATCTCAGGTCAAAAATCCCGAGTTACACTATTTTTTAACGTTATTTTTTTAATCATTTCTTCCCACTTTTACCTACCTAATAAACGTTCGATTATCTAACACGTAAACGGTAACGTAGACGTACACGTGTAAACATAATCACAAAAATTGTTTAAACTGCTTTTCGAACAACAATTTTGATAGGCTCTATACCAATTTCAACGCACAAATGACCTACATCAAAACAAGCAAAATTGGTGATTGCGAAGGCGGCCAAGAAGAAGTTGGTGATAAGCACAGCAATGGCATTCAGATCGCCTGCAAACCCAACCAAAGTTAATTACACGCAAATATATTTTTGCCGACGAACCTATCAAAACAACTGCTGAAGCAATGAAAAAAGTAAGGATATATGCTCTGAAGGGGTCGTTGCCTTGCCATGCCCTTTTGCAAAGGGGTGGATGAAGGGGAATAGTTTGTCTGCACACAATGCTTGGAATATCCTGGGTGCCCCAATCAGACATCCCGATGCTGAGCTCAGTGTAGTTGCAAATATGCCAACAATGATAAGTGGTTCCCAAGCCCCTTGCAGGGTCATTATTTGGTAGTCGTTGCGAAGTCCGTATTCGCAATGACCACCTATAGAGCAAGCTGGGCTGTTGTAATGGTGGCTGGAAGCATTCCAAATAGGTGGATTAATACCTAAAGTAGATTTAATTTAGTGATCAATTTTCTTGACTTCTAGCTAACCATCAGCATCTCGCACTGTTGCTGCTGCAGTTATAAACATGCACCTATATATAAAATAATAAAATAATAATTTATTATAACTTTTATACTACAGTTTCCGTCGATTTAACGACACCCCAAAAAGTTCGTTCCCGCCTAGGGTCCGACACTTTTTTTAGCTTGACTTTCGAAAACTTTTGACCGTTTTCTTTTGACAGTCTAGTCGGAAATATTGCAAGAATTCCGATTTTACCGATCGTTTTTTAGAATCATGAAATTTTTCTCTTCAAAAAATCCAAATCTCGATTTAACGACACCCTTTTTGATAAAAGGGTTTTGATAAAATGGTGTCGTTAAATTGAGATTTGGATTTTTTGAAGAGAAAATTTCATGATTCCGAAAAACGATCGGCAAAATCGGAATCCATCCAGACTGTCAAAAGAAAACGGTCAAAAGTTTTCGAAAGTCAAGCTAAAAAAGTGTCGGACCATAGGCGGGAACGAACTTTTTGGGACGTCATTAATTGACGGAAACTGTATTTTCATCTACCTACCAAGTGTACGTGATAGTGGTCACAGCTATGGCCCAGAATGTACCTTGGGGATGGATTGTGAAGGATCTCTTAAGTCCCCAGACATATTTGCACCAGCCATGATTCCGTCATTGCTGCAAAATATCTAGATTAACAAAATGCTAAACCATTTACAGAAACAAACCGGGGAAGTATACGCCAAACATGTCTATAAAACTTTGATTGTTGGTATAAGCAGGCATTAGGTTGTCCATGAACACAGACACTGAACACAACAATAAATGCATGGTAAGTGGTAGTATTTAGAAAATAAGCTAACGTGAATATCCCACAATTCCATGTTTACGCTGATGTTCAGTGATAGGCAAAAAGGTACCGACGAAGTGACTCAATATGCAAATAATGATGGTGACCATCAGACCGAGCTGGGTTTTATTCTCAAACTCGGTGCCAACGAAAATTATGCCTTGCAAAATTAGACAAGTGACTAAATACACTGAAATTAGTTGGCTCTATAATTACAAACAAACTTACTTAAGCCATACACCCGTGTATCGTTAATGTCGCCATCAATAAGTTGAAAGCCAAGAGTCTTATTTAGAACAGGCACAATCGTCTCCGCCAGACCTACACAATTCATTGAAGCATTCACTGTGTTTGCCACATACAAGATCAAGCCTATTGAGCCACCGAATTCCGGACCAAGGGACCGAGATATCTGAGATTAATTATGTTTCTTTTGAAGATCAAGCAGTTGTGTTAGTGATCTTGAAATTATTGGTTACCAAGTAATAGCATCCACCATTTTTGACTTCTCCGTTTGTAGCAATAGCAGACATGGAAATAGCTGTGATCAGCACCACTAGGAAGGAAAGTAGCAATACCAGAACTCCGAATACTAAAACCAAACGGGTATAAGAAATCAGGGTAATCAGCTCTTTAAATGTCCTACATAGACCCGCTTGTCCGGCAATCCAACTCATACGAAGAAAAAGGTAGCTCCGAAGATGCACAATACACATCGAATTAACACACCTCGGATCCAGCCAAAGCCATCAATTTTAGTGTCACTTGAAGTGGAACTGTTAGAGGAAAGATGTCGCTGGGCGAACTATAAAAGACACTCATTATTGGCATAAAATATTACAAAAAGCAATAAGATAGCCCAAAATCAAACTGATTCTCACTGAAATCTCGGCATCATCCTTAGTGTACATGTCTTGGTATCGAACGAGTTCGGCCAAAGTCTGTTTTTGAAAACCTTCATCCTGAGACGAAGTTAAGTCGCCGGTGCTAGCACTAGCTTTGTAACTAAATTAAAAATGTACTACCTTATACCACAAAATTAAAAATTCGACTTACTAGGGAGCTATGTGTACCTTGTCATTGGCATGAATAGTGTTTCCCTGTAAGAAAAAGTGATTTAAGAACCGTTGCATCAAACCAATGTTGCATCAAACCAGGATTTCAGATTTAAGGTCATTTTCGATTCACAATTTTCCTATTTTTCAGGGATTGAACAATGGAGCGGTATAGCCTACTCTGTTAGAGGAAATACAGTAGTCCCATCGAGCTTTCATTTTTTAACTTTTCGCTCAAAATTTTGATAATTTCGAATTTCGAATGAATAAAGATGCTCCTTTTCAGCAAATATGTAATAGAGGATTTGACCGATTTCTTATTGACTGATCAATTGTTATGTTTGACCGGTCAATCGACCGTTTGAGCTATTAGGTGGGTCAGGCCTGTGTGTTATTTTGTCTGCCCCTCCCTTACAATGCTTTGATTAAAACACCTATTGCAAACTTGTTGGAGGCCCGCCCCAAGACTCCGCCTCAAGGCATGTCTGAATATAAACGTGAGATTCATTAGCATGATCATTCATAAAACTATTTAACCCGTCTTTCAAATAATCATAATCTTACGGAATACTTTTGTAAATATTTTGTAGAATTCTCAAAAGTCTAAAGTCACTCACATTAAGCATAAGTTTAGGGGTTTTGATCCAATTGATCAAACTGTTCCTCCTAAATTAAGTGTTTAATTCCATTTCAACTATTTGCAATATTTATTTTCGCCAGCCGCCTATCAGCTGTGAACAGTTTATGTGCAAACCGACCTTGGTGATGGTTGGTTTTGCTTGTTGTTCGCCAAGCCAGTAATCTCTAGTAGCTCTGGTTGGTGTGATTCTGCTTTTGCATTTTGGGCAATGGGAGAGAAAAAGTTCCATTTCCATCAGCGTTCGCGGAGGAGGGGGTGCAATGCACCAGGGTCATCTTCAGCAGCAAATATCTGTGTCAGTAACCACTAGTCTATTGTTGAGCCAGCACTGATGAGCTCATGACCTAAAGCCCAATAGACACTCTTTATCTAAATAACCTTGCAACAACCCAATCAAAAACTGCCCAAAAAAGGGGCAAAAGATCAGTGGTCTCAGACTGAGACAACTATCAAACCAAGCACACATTACACAACGATAATAATAATAATAAAACGTATTCAAAAGCACCTCATTAAACATAAAAAAATTGCTGGAGCTGACTTCTGGTCTTTTTAGCTCGTAAACTGAGGAATTTTTGCCAAACCTATTTTTGTGCATCTATAAAATCAGTGGTGCGAAAGTGTCGTCTGTACTCCACCGATAAGTTTAATTGCCCACATTAAAATATTTGCCGAAAGGAGAAGAAAAGAAGGTGGATCATTTTGTATACAGCCGAACCTATACCACGATTTCATTGTTATTGTTGATAGAAGGAGGATGGCAACAAAAAGAGAGTAACTTTGATCCAATAAGGCCACAAAAATGACCGGTCAATTTTTGAACCTTTTTCTCCACCTATAGTCAGGCATGCAGAGGTGCGTGAGCAAAATGACAGATTGTTGATTTGTTGCCCGCCCCCACGCCCGCACATCACTCACTTTTTTTAACAATGATTACACTGCATACCAACATTTCTTCTTTGTAATAAATAGGAACAAAAGTAGACAAAAAAAGTATTTTTCAGGTAGACTAGGAGATTATGATTGCTGTTGATTGTGAAGCATGTAATCCCACTTAAAATAATTTTAATCCCCGTATGACTTATAAAATTTATATTAAAAATAGCAAATTATGAATTTTGCTGAGAATAAAAAAAAAAGTGATGCGTTTCAAGTGTTGAACTCGGTGTTTTATGATATTAAAATTTTTATTCCTTTTTTTTCAGAGAAGAGAGGAATAAGGCGCATGCGATAGTTAGGGAAGGCACGGTCTTTTTTCTATTCCTTTTTTGTTTGATAAAAGAACATTAGTAAAATGTAGCGACAAGAATAACAATGATGCATTCAACAATGCGCCTGGCATCATGCTTTAGCGACTTACACAACTCTCTATCACTAAAGTTTTTGATCAGTCAAAATTTGATCACACACAATATAAATGTTGATATTTACAACAAAAAGTTTACCTGTGAGAACTTTGAGTCATATTTTATCTTTGAGGTAATGATATTCAAAAAAGGATTGAAAAAATATATTGTCACACCCCATTCTTTTTAAACGCCAATAATAATTTATTTTAAGATCGTAATCATCCCCTTTTATCGAGTGATACAGGGAGCGCAATAAATTTCCATCAGTTAAAACGGTCACAACTTTTTTTCTTGACAGGATCTCGAATTTTTTTTTACAGGTTGAGATATACTGAATTTAAATCGGACCAAATTCAAATTGGTCGATTCTACTCTGATGCTACTCTGAACTGAAACGAGTATATTACTGAGAATATACCGTATATATTCTAATAAGGCCCCATGCCTTAAGAGGTGTTGAAAAATTGGGCCCATAGGTCCTCTAAAACTACAGGTAATAATTTAGAGGAGGAATAGAGATATTAGAATAGGGTTGGCGATTCGGGTACCCATTTTGGGGTAATTGGAACCGAAACCCGGTTTTTTTCGGGTATCGGGTATCGATTCGGGTACCCGAGTGTTCTATGCCAATGTTCTATGCATTTCAATTTTTATTAACATTTACTGTCACTGTTTCGCTGCCTTTTCAAAGAGGACAATACTTTTTGGTGCAAATATACTTGTTTTTTTTGGCGCAAATTATTGTTCTGCTTAGTTAGATTGACAATTTTTAAATTTTTTTAAAGTTTTAACACCATTATGTAGCCCTGCGACTTTAGTTTCTAGTGAGGTATCATTTGTTGCATCATCTCTGAAAAATGTAATACAAGAATATAAAAGTATGAAGCAAATAAGAACAACAATTTGGTTGATACTTTACACCATTGCATTACATTTTTCAGACTAATGTAACAAATGATACCTCATTAGAAACCAGAGTCGCAGGGCTACATAATGGTGTTAAAACTTTTTAAAAAAGGTAGAAATTTTCGATCTAATTAGGCAAAACAAAAATTTGGAACCGAAACCCGGTTTTTTCGTGTATCGGTTCGGGTACCCGAAAATATCGGTTCCGGTTCGGTTCCTCGGTTCGGGTACCTGAAAAGTTCGAGTACCCGCCAACCCTATATTAGAATAATCTTTAACGATCTTTTTTCGAAATTAGCTGGATTTCGTTTTTTATGAAAATTAAAGTGGGAGGAAACTTTATATACGCATCGCCCAGGGTCTAAGGTTCAAATCCCTCTAGGTGCACACTGTATTTATTTTTTTATAGAATTCACTGACATCTAGGGTCAAAAAGTATCGGGGAATCGATTGGAAGTATTTTTAGCACTGCTTTACTGTCAGCAAATGCCCTAATTTTGGGATTTCATTGAAATGACAGCCTTGTGTAAGATGGCATTGAATTAGACATCTTTTGATGTTTTTTAAATCTAGCTCTAACTAAATATTATATTTTTCTGTTAGATAGCTCAAACGAAAGCCTAGAGCCTCAGCTAAATTTTAGTACATGAAACGTGTGACTTGTAGAAAATAGTCCGAAATATCAATCAAAGGATTCAAAGGAAACCCCAAAACGATCGATTTTCGGAAATTTAGCATATTTCAGCCTGTAAATAAGCTCCAGTAGATGAAAAACCCTGCGCTGATGACCTTGTTGAATAGCTAAGAGTGTGAGAATCATTTTGACACCAAACTTGTAAATGAAAGAATAAAAAAAATAAGGTGAGCACCCAGTGATAATTGAACCTGTGACTTAGGCGATGCGTATATAAAGTTTCCTCCCCTTTTAAGCATTTTGCAAGTGTATCAGTATTATTTTACTTTGCCTTTTGGCTATACTATTTTTCGCAGCAGTATACTTTATCGACAGAGCCGAAACATCGTTTTTTTAAAGCATGTTTTAGGCGCTGAAAGCGATGAAAAAGGAGAAAAAAATTAGTATGAAGGACATTTTTCGATTTTTTGTTTGTCGTGGTCCTCCTGTGGTTTTTGGTGATTTTGCAGGGTTGGCATGGTGTGGCTTTTAAGTCCCACCAAAAAGCACCATCGGCTTTTGAAGAACTTGTATAATTACTATAATTTCTTTGCTTTTTCTTATAAATATTAGATCTCTCAAGGCTTCAATGAAAAGATAAGGAAACATTTTTACATTTACATATAGATACACTATATATCCTTAGAAAATACGTTAAAACTCTAAGTCATCATCGTCCAAATTGAGCCGAAACATGACAGAAATGACAATCGAAAAAAATTTTACGTCATGTTTCGGTTAAATTTTGACGATGATGATGAAAACGTATGGTTAAACAAACTTCACATCCTCAGCTAACTTTCATTGAGCTACATTTTGGTATATAACATCTAGTCGAAATTACATCAAAATTTTTACGAAAAAAAACTTCTCGAAAAAATATCGCAAAAATATCGCAAGCCCAAAAATGAAAATCTCTTTAGCGATATTTTTTGAGAGGCTGTTTTCTAGAAATAAAATATTTAAATACGAAAATCCAATCATACCATGTTGTTAAGCGTTAAAAGTTGTTAAAAAGATGTGTTATAAAAATAAAGCTCTGGCTTAGAACAGTTGGCTAAAAAATGGACTGAACTCAAAAATATCGCAAATCGGAGTGCGCATCACTATTATATACCACTAAAAATGTCCGGCGCCGATGATGGTCTCGATCATTGAACAATTACGCACCTCACAGATGGCACACAAAGACATCATTACACAATGGTTGAGCTTTAATTTTCAAGTGCCGAGTAGTAAAAAAAGGCTCAAGGAACTGGCTCAGCTGTTTAAAAAATCATGTTTCAAATAACTAATTTTGTGAAAATATCAAGCTATCTTGTGTCTGAGCAAGGGTTGGAAAATAGAGCACCAGTCTCTATTAAAACACCAGTCTCTAATAGAGCACCATCCACAGAGAGGGGTTAAAAAATTGAGCACCATGGTGTTCCATTAGAATAATTACGGTATTTGTTTGCATTTAAGTTTTTTCAACATTTCAATTAATCGAATTCTTGAACCCGAAATTTAAGAAGGCAAAGAGGGAAGAACCGAGGAAAGAACAGAGGGAAGAACATGGGTAAATTATGTTTGGATAATTTGGATTTGATTGTCTAGATATGTGTTTTTATATTATTCTCAATCTATTTATTTCCGCTAAAGTATAATATAGATGGGATTTGATGATAAATTGGCGCTGGTAGCGAATTAAAACCAAGCTTGTCCATCTCGGTGACCAAGATTATCTTGGCCAAGCTTCACCAAGTGCTGGTGATCAAGTATTGGCCATGTATTGGTGACCAAGCTTGTCCAAGGTTCTTCGTCGAGCTTGGCCAAGGTATACCGTAGTATATTGTCTTCCAATGTTTGCTGTCTAAAGTGAAATTTGAAAATTGATAGTATTTTTTAACATTCACAAACAGTTTCACATGCAAATTGACCAAATAAATTTTAGGTTTTCCTAGCAAAAAAAGTTTTAAGTTCAAAATTTTTTTACGTAAAATATATTTATAGTTGTTAAAATAATTTCAAAGACCGTTATGTCGTTAACATTATGAGCTACTAGACATTGTGTTCTGTGTTCTGAAGACAGATTTTATGAATTATTTAGCGAATAAACCTAAAATGAATTCATAAATTCTTTAAACCAAATAAATACCAACAGGAATGGATTTTTCACTTATTTAAAAGTAGTGTTTAAACGACTCCTAAGTGATTTTTATATGCTTAAAACGATAAAAATGTTATTTTCTGACATTTTTCCACACAAAAATGGATTTTTTGAAGAAAAAAATTTTTTTTTAATAATTTTTTTTAGACAAATTACCTTGTATTAAGGTATTCTACCCCGTTTTGGTCACTGGAGCTGGGCAAAATGTTGTATCGTTGTATGATATGGCAGACGCGGAACACGAAGTAAACAATATAACTTTATAACACAACAACAATTACAACACGATCAATAATATACGATCACTTCCCTATCCTACTGAACAGAACACGAGTCAACTGCACCATATATCGTGGCAGGACAAATAACCATTCAAAGATCACATCGCCACAACACCCCCACACTTAGATAAGAGACACAAGGAGAATTTATAATTTAGAGAAATAGAGATGAGCGCAGAGAGAGTAGTCAAAATACAAAACACATATTCAATTCAACGGACTGTGGAAACCGTTCGCAGGGCTACTAGGAATCCGGAGAGAACACCCCGCTAAGATGAACCTCCCCTATCAAACCTCCCGCAAGAAGTGTAAAGAGACAGGGCCATGAATGAATAAAATGAAATGAAAGAACCACTAACTCTCACACCCTCCCTTATTGAAGCGCCTGCCTACGAATAGCGTACTGCTTTTTCGTAGGGTCAAAAATAAACCTTTGAGGAGGCTGGCGATTCTATTAGAAGTTCTAAGTGGGTTCGTTTGGGCTAATGGAGAAATATTAACTACCGGAGAATTGTTTCTTTGAGGCGCTTCTTGGACTTCTGGAGGAGCATTTAGCATTTGAGCACCACCACCACCATCGCTGAACATCGGATCATTGAGGGCGAAGCGAGGACGGAGCTGGTTTGCATGACGAAGATGAGGCACACCAGCATCTGAGAGCACTTTGTAGAGAGTATTGCCCACTTTCTCTTTGATTTCGCCCTTTTCCCAAGATGACTTCAGGCCTTGGTACTTTCGGAAGTAGATTTTATCTGAATTAAAGAAAACCGAGGGCGGGCGTTATGATGCCTATTAAAATTTTGCTCCATAGATAAGTTGTACTTATCAGCCTCAATGGGATGATACGCCTCGGTAGGTTTTACTAGAGAAATTTCTGTTCGAAGAGTTCTGCCCAAGAATAATTCAGCAGGTGTTTTACCCTGAATCGTTCTATTTGGAGTCGAACGGTATGTTCGTAGATACTCCACAATAGCTAAACTAACAGAACTTGAAGATCGAATTTTTGAAATAGTCCGCTTAAAAGTATCAACGAACCTCTCGCTTGTCCGTTACTTTGTGGATGATAAGGCGGAGAATGAATAACTTGAATTCCCTTGTTTTTGCAAAAAGATTTAAATTCATATGAAGTGAATTGGGAACCGTTATCCGATACTATGACTTTGGGATAACCATATCTAGCAAATAGAGAATCTAATACCCGAATAAGGCAATTAGAAGTGATATTTTGCATGCGAAAAACTTCAGGCCATTTGGAGAAAGAATCAACTATGCACAAAAAGTGCTCTCCCAGAAAAGGTCCAGCGAAATCAACATGGATTCTATCCCAAGGATTTCCTGACTTTGGCCCCGGATGAAGAGAATTTTTAATTGGATTTTTCGCAAAATTTGAGCAATTGACACAACCTTTTACTGTGGTTTCAATGTCAGAATCTAGACCTGGCCAGTAAACATAATTTCTAGCGAGCGCTTTCATGCGCGTAATGCCAGGATGGCCCAGATGTAGAGTTTAAGGATTCGAGATCTCAGAGAAGTAGGAATGATGACTTTATCATCGAAAAGTAAGCAACCTTTGATTGCGTAAAGAGAGTTCCTTTTTGCATAAAATGAGGCAATGGGACCCGGCTGAGTATGTTTAGGCCAACCACTTTGAATGTATTTCAGAACATCTGACAGTAACAAATCAGAAGATGTGGCTTCAGCTATCTCTTGACTAGTGACGGGAATAGTTTCTAATTGATGAACCAAAAATTGTTCAGTACTGCCTTCCACTAATTCCAATTGTGAAATGACAAATTCCTCATCGTCACGTGGGTACTCAGCTACAAGTCTAGAAAGGACATCCACTTGTCCGAAATCAGCTGTATGAATGTATTGAATTTCAAAATTATAAGCACTCAAAATCAATGCCCATCTTTGGAGTCTACTCGCAGCGTAGATAGGTACACCTTTTTTAGAACCGAAAATAGCGAGTAGGGGCTTATGATCTGTCTGTAAGAGGAATTTATGTCCAAAGAGATATCGATGGAACTTTTTGACAGCATAAATGAGTGCTAAACCTTCCTTTTCAATTTGACTATAGTTAACTTGGGAAGCGTTGAGAGTCCTAGATGCATGCTCTACAACCTTAATCGATCCGTCCGGAATTTATGTGAAATCGTTGCACCAATACCATCTTTAGAAGCATCCGCCGATACAATAATAGGTTTGAGAGGGTCGAAATGAGCTAGAAGTAAATCAGAGGTGATGATATCTTTTGCCTTATCAAATGAACTTTGACATTCTTTCGACCAAGCAAAAGGCACATCCTTCTGTAGTAGTTTATCTAAAGGAGCTCGAAAAGACTTCATGTCTTTTATGTACTTTCCGTAAAAATTAACGGCTCCAAGAAAAGCCCTCACCTGTGAAACATTTTGAGGTATCGGCATGTTCCTAATGGCTGCAAACTTGTTTGGGTTTGGTTTAATTCCGGTCGAATCAACTATTTGTCCCAAGTAACTGATTTGTTCAAGAAAGAATTTACACTTTTCAAGTTTTAGAACAAAACCAAAGGATTCGACTTTTTGAAGAACTGCATTGAGATCTTTCGCATGTTGCTCTCTTGTAGGACTGGCAACAATAATATCGTCTAAGTAAGCGAAAGCAAATTTGAGACCGACGAGCATTTGATCCATGACCTTTTGAAAAATTGAAGGAGCAGATTTTATACCAAAGGGTAAACGCTCGTATTGAAAAAGTCCTCGATGCGTATTAATGGTACACAACTTCTTTGAGTATGTGTCTAACTCGATTTGGAAGTAAGCATCGGAAAGGTCTAAGCAGGAAAAGAACTTAGAATTATTGAGTTTTGAGAAAATTTCACTGGGCAGAGGTAAAGGGTGCTTATTCAATTCGAGAACATTGTTAAGCCCCGTAGAGAAGTCTGCGCAAACTCGAACTTGACCATTTTTCTTTTTGACCACTACAATCGGAGCTGCCCACTCACTAAAATCAATGGGATGAATGACCTTCAACTGTAGTAAACGGTCTAGCTCTCGATTAATGTCACCTTCAACTCCTAGAGGGACTGGTCTTTTAGGCATAAACACAGGCTTAGCCTCAGATTTTACATACAAACGCGCTTTGACTTTAGTACAGTGACCTAGAATATTCTCGTTGAAAAGCTTTGGAAATTTTTGAACTAGGTTGTCTTATCAAAGTCTGCACCCGAACTTTGGTCCAAAATCTTGCTGTGATGTGTGGTGACATTATTAAGACAACAGATGTCAGAAAGTCGATTGACCAGGCCCAATGCAAGTAACCAAGGACGGCCCATAAGATCAAAATAATTATTGTCAACCACGTAACACTCGAGATTTTGAACTGGTTCGTTAAGATACTGAATGTGAAGAGAACACTTGCCTCTAGCATGAAAAGTGTGGCCTGTAAAAGATTTGCCCAACACTTTAATCGGTTCAAGAAAAGGTTTTCCTATTTTACGCCACGTACTTTCTGTAATGAGAGTGGCTGATGAACCAGAATCAACGAACAATTTAACAGGCGAACCCTGTATTTGGAGAGAAATGTACCACGGGTCTGCGAAATTAGAGGAAGCTGTTTGCAGAGAAATATTCGAAATATCCATATTTATGTCCGTAGAAGGAACAGTAGAAAATTCAGTATGGATCATGTTTGTCGAATTACGGAAAACTCCCTGAGTTGGTCTATTTTGACATACCAAGCCGGCGTGACCCATTCTGCCAATTTATTGCAAGTAGAATTTTTATATCGGCAGGTATTTCCATAGTGATCTTTATCACCACACCTATAGCAAACACCACGAGGCAAAACAGGATTCGAATTCCTGAACGTTTGGTTGATACGCTTATTTTTAGCTCCGGCGGGCTTTATGGGATTTCTAGGAATGTACTTGCGACCATTGGAGTTACCGACAGCGTTTGTAGAGAGAGTGTTGAACTGTTTAAAACTTCGCACATTTTCCTTCAAAGCTAAATGCTTCTTACACTCTTCTAATAACTCTTCTAACTTTAGATCTCTGTTCTCGCTCTCAGCGGTCTCCAATTTTTGCAAGCACTTTATGCGTAGTTCATGGAAGTCTGAGTGCAAGCCGGAAAGAAATACTAGGCACTTGAGTGCATTACCATTAATTGGAGGTTTGGCTGACTCGCAACTTCCATTGACTATAGCTCCATACTGTAAGATGTCTTGACCTACTTTTTGTTTGAGTTGGAAACATTCGTAACGCTTCATGAAAAGGGACTTTGTGCTCGAAAATAGAGTTTTCAACGTAGAGAGGCATTCTAACAAAGTGCTTTCGTAGGGGCCTTTAGGTTTTACCGCATCACAAAATCTACTAAACTCACTAGCCTGTAACTTGCCAATCAGAAGTCGGACTTTTGCATCCTCAGGCAAAGCGGCACCATCCTTTTCAATGACTGAACCATAGCGGAGCCACCAATTTTCGAACGTTAGATCATCCTCAGGCATGTAGCGGAAAGCTTCCATCCTAGATCCAAGCGAAGACATGAGCATTTCTTTGCTACCTGAATTTGAATTAACACCGGCTTCCCCGGCCAATTTATCGCGTTCCGACAGTAATTTTAGGATAACAGCGTTTTGCTCACTTTGAGCTTTCATCAAAAGAGCATTTTGCTCGAGAAGCTGTTTAATGTCTGCAGGTTCCATTTTAAATTTTGCTGACTGCGCCAAATATGTTGTATCGTTGTATGATATGGCAGACGCGGAACACGAAGTAAACAATATAACTTTATAACAACAACAATTACAACACGATCAATAATATACGATCACTTCCCTATCCTACTGAACAGAACAACGAGTCAACTGCACCATATATCGTGGCAGGACAAATAACCATTCAAAGATCACATCGCCACAACACAAAAATAGACTCTATTTGCATTTTATGAACAAGTGTGCTTCTCGAATCATGTCTAAAGTAAGTGCGTGCGCGCATCTCTAACTCTCAAGCCCCTGCGCCCCCTTCGGTGGTGCAGGGGCTTGGGGGCTTGGAGTTGAGATGCGCACACCCACATACCTTAGACACAAATCACTCGAAAGTGACTCTGGATGCATAAAAATGTATGCATACCAGAGTTTCTTTATGCGGTAGGCCCCAGTCAACAAACTATGTTCAAATTCCATCTTTTTATGGTATCCAGGTACCATACTTGGACACGCAAAAAAAACAGCGGCAGCGGCGCGGCGAGCGGCGGGCTGTCAGAAAAACAGCGGCAGCGGCGGAAAAAGCGGCGGCGGCGGCGGAAGGGCCAAAAAACAGCGGCAGCGGCGGCGGCAGCGGCGGCGGCAGCGGCGGCGGCAGCGGCGGGTCAAAAATGAGCGGCGGCGGCAGCGGCGTGTGAAAAATCTCATTTACTACTTTATTAAAAAAAATTTAACTCTATTTATTTTTGAATTTTTGTAGCTTCAAGTCATCGACATATTTTATGACAATACACTTGGAAACTTAATCAACTGATCATTTACTCTAATAGTGTGAGTATTGCATAAAAAAGAACGGTGATACCGTATTTTCTTAAATAATGACCCCGGGGTCATTATTTTTCACCCCTCAAAATTCCGAAATTGTCAATCGAAAATGGCCTTAACTCTGAAATCCTAGTCAAAAATAAGGGGGTGTCATCATTAGAGAGGGGGTCATTATTAGAGAAAATACGGTATCTACATTCATGAATCGATTCCCAAGGGTTTGGGCTCAACGTTAAGTGCAAACGCAAAAGATGCTGCCTCTGAATTCATTCAGGAAGTAACCACCACACGCTCACTACGCTTCACTACTGCCAAAATCAGCCGGATTGCAGAAGAAGCCGTGTACATGTACCTAAAACCAGTTTTTTAGTTTTGTAACGCAAAAAAAATGAATAAAAACAAATTTCGAAGGTTCAAACAAGCGGCAGAGGCGGCGGCGGAGGCAGCGGCGTCGGCAGCAGCGCTGATTGAAAAAGAGCGGCGGAGGCAGCGGCGGAGACTAAAAATGGAGCGGCGGCGAGCGGCGGCTGAAAAAACTTCGACTGTATAAAAGTTACTTAGGAGTCGTTTAAACACTATTTTAAATGGATCAAATTGAATTCCCACACCTAAAGTCTGAAATCCCACATCTTTTTAATTAATTTCGCCGCTCGCCGCCCGCCGCTCGCCGCTAGCGGCGCCGCTCGTCCAAGTATGCCAGGTACCCTTTCAGGTTGGATTGCCTTGGGGACCAAGGCAAAAAGTCGAATTTTAGTCAAAAAAAATTTTTCAAAGAATCCATTTTTGTATGGAAAAATGTCAGAAAATAACCTTTTCATCGTTTCAAGCATACAGTCAAACCTGGGTTATACGCCACCCCAGGGACCGATCTTAGAGTGGCGTATAACCGAGGTGGCGTATAACTGGGTGTCGTTTTACCTTATTTCATTGTCGGCCAACCAAATTTATCGCTTTAGGGTGGCGTATAACCGAGGGTGGCGTATAACCGGGGTGGCGTATAACCCAGGTTCGACTGTATAAAAGTTACTTAGGAGTCGTTTAAACACTATTTTTAAATGGATCAAATTGAATTCCCACACCTAAAGTCTGAAATCCCACATCTTTTTAATTAATTTCCACACTTTTTCAAATTCGCGCTAGACATACTGAATTCCCACACCTTCTTACTTAATACCCACACCTTTTTTTCTGAAATCGCTAATTTATGTTCGAAATTCTTTTCTGGGGTGTCCTACTATAGTAAATCGAGGTCGCTGAGCACGAATATGCCCTCAGAATTACATTGTTCCAATGTTCCAAATCATTTCAAGTTTGGCTGGATTGGTCAATCTACCCATTTGAATCGATTCAACTGGCTTTATTGGTCAATCTATCCATTTGAATCGATTGCAACTAACTTTATTGGTCAATTCATCCACCTGAATCGCTTCAACTGGCTTGATTGAATTCATTCATCCAATTATGCCTCTGCCATCTGGCATTCAATGGCCTTCTGACATTTGTTTAATTGATCATTGTATCATTTGCCTTCACCTCTCCATCATCTAATTAATCGACCCATTTCCTTTCATCCACAGGCCTACAACCCTCTACAATCCAATGCTCAATCATACACAACCCTCACAGTGCAACTCTTCATTATTCAAGTTCCAATCATCGTTGGTCATTTCAATCTGAATTGTCACAATCATCAGGGCTCTACGATACAAGAAGTTGAAGGGAGAGTGTAGAAACAATGTAATTCTGAGGGCATATTCGTGCTCAGCGATCTCGATTTACTACGGTAGGACACCTCAGAAAACGGTCCGTGACAATTCGTCACCTCGGCCGATTCGTCACTCGGGACGATTCGTCACCTCCTACTGAAATGGGACGATTCGTCACCTACCGATAAAACCGGACAATTCGTCACCTATTTCTAGTTAGCATAATAACTGTGCAATTTACAATAGTTACACACTAATAATGGTTCAATAGATGTTCATCTTTTAAAACTTCCAAATTTTCAAAATTTCCATAGATTTGGCGGAGACCACTGTCTTCAGTGTTTTCCCCCCAGTAGAGTCGAGAGTGTGGAGTAATGGCCCTTCGGTAGTTTAAACTATATGGCTAGTGGATACTATATGGTTCGATTGCTCTTTTGCCCCATACCTGGATTCCAAGTGGATTCCAAGGAAGGCCCGGCCCACATGACCGGCTAATCCCTACTCGTGGAACCTAGCAGAAGATGCACGCTAGTCCGTCTTGACGGCAAGCGATGGAAAGGACTACGCTGTGGAGCTGAAAATTAGTTCACCAGGAGTGGGTTGAGATTAGAATGAACTCTTTCGCCCCATACCTAATTAAAATCCTGGGCACTTGGCTACCTCATTTTTCACTTTAATCACCACCGAAATACTAAATGACTAAATCGGTAATTTACCACTGAATCTATATGACTAAGTCGATTCCAGATGTTCGATCAGTCTTTCACCCCTGAATCTATACGACTGATTTATACTAGATGATATCCACCAAGGACAAAACAATCTGTGACAATATTTCATGCATCCATTGAAAACGATAAGGAATAAATTAGTAGGAATAATAATAACAGAAAGAAAATTTAAGACCAAGAATGGCAAAGAAAACTGAGATGATGAATGAATTACTTCATTGAGTTGAAAAAACGATGAAGAACGAGAATTTTAAAATGAATTTTGAAAATAGGTGACTAATCGTCCGGTTTATTGATAGGTGACGAATTGCCCCATTTTGGCGGGAGGTGACGAATCGTCCGTGTCCGTCAGAAAAGAATTTCGAACATAAATTAGCGATTTCAAAAAAAAGGTGTGGGAATTAAGTAAAAAGGTGTGGGAATTCAGTATGTTTAGCGCGAATTTGAAAAAGGTGTGGGAATTAATTAAAAAGATGTGGGATTTCAGATTATTACCCATTTCAGACTTTAGGTGTGGTAATTCACCTACAGCCTTTTCAATAAGTGAAAAAACAACCCCCCCCCCAACCCAATAAGTGCCAAAATAATATCGGAGAGAGAGCAAAAGAATCAAATGAATCAAAAGAATCAAAATGCGTCAAGTGTATGTTTTTTTGATAAATTTCCGTCGGGATTTGACAAATTTCGGGATCGGGATTTTGGAAAATGATCGGGCGGGATTTCGGGACGGGATTTTCGCGCAAAAATCGGTCGGGCGGGATCAGGATCCCGTCTTGTTTCCAGCTCTAATATTCACCAGCCTTCATTTGCACCTAAACCAGACAAAATATGCCGACAAAATACCAAAATATAAATCAATACAATTTAAAACAAGTTATTTTAAGGCACGTTACATACAGCCATGAATTCTTAACTCTTTTTGACTTTTTGAGGGAGGAGGTAACTATTAGATAGGGGCTAACTACCGTATTTCTTCGCACCCGTTCAGCTTAAGAACGCACCCATTTTTTAATTTTTATTTGAAAAGCTTAAAAGCGCACCCATATGGCGGAAAAGCACACCCATTTTCAAGTTCACCACTAAAATTTTTTAATAAGATTAAAATTTTACGTGTATTGCTGAGAATTGACATCGGTGTCATAGAATCGTTGTAGTGTTGTCAGTTGTTGGTAAGTAAAGTCAATTGTTGACCAACGACGACGACAACGACGACAACCTATTTATAAAATCCAGCGACAACGACAACGAAAATTTTTCTTCCAAATTAGACATGTTTTACATTCTTAGTCAGAATTTTGAGGATTAACTATATTCTCCACACATTTTCCCTCGAAACCTTGACTGAAAATGCGAAATTGGTCCTATTTAGAATGAAAAATTTCGTTGTCGGTGGCGTTGTCGTTGGATTTTTATAAATAGGTCGTCATCATTGTCGCTGGCGAAAAAAACGGGTTTATAAAAAAATATTTCAACGGCGACGACAACGACAACGTTTGTGAGCCATTACAAAATGAGCCATTACAAAATAGATTTTCACTACCTTTTTCACACTTTTGATTGTTAATACATAACGAACAAAAAAGAAGTCGAAGGTATTTTCTGGTAAACTAACGCCGCTCAGACGATTTTACAGAAAGTTTTATTGCTGATAATACCGCATACCTTTGCAACCTTCCACCAAGCATAGACTCCAAATACAATAGATAAAAACTGAAACATATTTTGTATCCTAAGATTTCAGTCTTGCACCTTTTTTTCCTTTCTTTGAATCCACCATATCAGCTTTAAAACGCTTCAGCCTAGTTGTGAAAAGAACTGTGTGAGCCCAACCAGCATAAAGACCAAAGCGATTGATGTAGAACTGGCCTAAAATATAGAAATCTAAACAAATAATATTTTCGCGGTGCAGTCATAAATGCTTATTTCTGATAAGATATTCGGTCATTATTAGCGTCTATAAAACCTCGTCCAAATACACTTAAAAAGCAACTAGCCTTGAGGGATCGTCACAAAAATCGATCCTTATTATTTTCTTAGAAATGCTTTCTTTTGGCTTGAAAAACCTCATAATGACAAGTTATATGTCATTTTTACGTGAAAAAGTTACTTACAAAGGGCCAAACGAATCTTTCAAAAAATTTATGGATAAGCGCTATGACGATTAAAGCTAGTGGTATAAAACAACCCACCAATGTCTTCATGCATTTTCTTGGTGACAGTCTTCTTGGAGCTTTTCAGATATTCCGGCATGTAAAACTTTGCTGTGATTTGAAAAACATGTGTGTCCACCGGAACCACCTCATGCTTCTGGAAGCCCATCAAACAAATGCAATCAGCCACCTAAAGAAAAGTCAATTAAAAGGAAAACAAGTTGAGGGCTAACTTTTGGTCCAATACCAGGTAATTTAGACAACTGCTGTTTGAGTTCGAGATAAGGCAAATTTCTAAGTGACATTAACCAGTTATCCCCATCCAGTTCTTCTGATAACATCTTTACGGTATCGGCGATGTAAGCAGCTCTGTATCCAAAGTTCGATCTCCTGAGTTCTTCCTCCATTCCAGACAGACCTTGTCTGAGTTGATTAAGTGAGGGAAAGTCGTAGAATTTGGATCCTTCCATGCCATCATCGTCCACAACTTCCTGCTCTGTCCCATATAACTCGCACAATCTTTCGATCATTTCTAGAAAAATGATAAGCGTGCATTTCATCAGCCTTATAAGTAGCTACACAAATAACTGGCAACCGGACATTTTCCATAATTTGTGGAATTTGTCCGCGGACATTTTCCATAATTATGCCATTTGTCCGCTTGAATTTGTTCGCGGACATTTTCCATAATTATACCATATGTCCGTGGACATTTTCCATAATTATGCCATTTGTCTGCGGACATTTTCCATAATTTGTGGAATTTGTCCGCTGACATTTAGCATAATTGTGCCATTTGTCCGCGGACATTTAGCATCGTTTTTCCGCTTTACTGAAAGGTTTTCTGTTCTTTGACCCACAAATACCATAGTTTTAGTTAAATTGCTATGTCTAGTGATTCTGAAAACGAAGAAGTGGTCAGCTTTCTGTTCGAGGAGCAAATTGAGCAAGAAGGAACAAGTCCTAGCGAAAAAATGCTAATTTGGTCAATGGGTACTGTTACGTCTTCCAAAGGGTAATTTTATGCTGTTTGTAGTATATTTTTTGTTTTTCTTCAAGGAAAGCCAGAAGATTCTCGATGCCATCTATTTGATCTGCACAAAGAAGGTCAAAACTCGTGGTGGCAATTACCGGCATTGCAAAGGAAGAGGTTTTATCAAACAAGATCAGCGTTATTTCTACATGCGCACATTGATGGACGATTCTTGCCAGTAGCATTTGTCTGGATGTCGAACAAAAGTGAAGCCACATAAGCGCGGGTCTTTCAAGAAATATTCTCCTTGCCTCGCGAGTGTTACAATGTTAAGATGTACTTGTCAGGTAAAAATAGTGCTTGAAGTTTCCTGTACTTATAAGTTTCATATAGATTTCGAGCGAGCTCCATCAAGTGTCATGTCTAACGTCTTTCCGATGCCGAGCCAATCAAATGCGTGTTTCATCTCTCTCAATCGAATCGCAAATGGGCTTGTAAGCATGGCATGGCGAATTTCTACAAAAATGAACATCTGATGTATTGGATCGTCCTTTTTTCAAAGCTAGCATATCTGCCTAAACGAGATGTGATTCATGGATATCTTGCGTTAGTGGAGGCTTTTGCTGAACTGGTTAGGGAAGGAATTCCAACATCATTGGATCAAAGTCGAGCAGCAGGTTTGTTTTCACTCCATTATTACGTTGGTTTTACTACGACTTTATTTCAAGCATTCATGGAGTATTTCCGCAAAACTTATCTGGTCCGGGGAATCGGTGCTCGAATTCGGCCCGCAGCTTTTCCTATTCATGTGTGGAATGTGAATAAGCCTATAAGAAGTCAGCTTCCGGCAACCAACAATGCAGTGGAATCGTGGAACAGAGAGTACAAGGCTCATTTCGCAGGAGGAGGAAAGCCGGACAGAAAAAAAGTCATACAGTTTCAAGTAGAGGAGGAAGAAGCTGTCCGACATGCAATCGAAAGACGGATAATTGATTTTTTGTTTATAGCAATTGCATGGTTATTGAATTATTGTAAAATAATCATAAAACATCGATAACTCGAGTAATTACAGAAATATGGCATAATTATGGAAAATGTCCGCGGACAAATGGCATAATTATGGAAAATGTCCGCAGACAAATGGTATAATTATGGAAAATGTCCGCGGACAAATTCCACAAATTATGCCATTTGTCCGCGGACAATTATGCACAAATTATGGAAAATGTCCGCGGACAAATTCCACAAATTATGGAAAATGTCCGGTTGCCAAATAACTCACTTGATATTCTGGCAACATTGTTGTTAGCTGAGCATATAAAAGCGAACATAGTTTCCAATGGATCTTGTTTTAGCATTCTAATACCACTCAGAAGGTTTAAATTAGACTTCAACTGCGTGGCAAAATGTTCATCTTTGGATGCCCAATCCGCATAAAGAACTTCCACATCAACATCCAACTGTAATTGAAACCGCCTGGATAAATACAGGGTGTCTCAAAATTACGTTAACATTTTCAAACTTAATATTTTTGTTCAAATTTCAGTTTTTCTTTTTCGTTTATTTGTTTGACACGCTAGTTTTTTGCTTGTTTTCTCACTTGCGTCCCATTTGCTTGGTCTTCGAGTTTATCCAATAACTTTAATTTCTGGCGTTCCCTTTTAAAATTTTACGTGCTATTAATTAATTTCTATCAATTTTGCAGATATTGCTGCAGTCAAGGAGAGGAACTACGCGCCGTCATCAAGGTATTGGATTCACGCGAATCGGGCAGCTATTCGGAGTGGCAAGGCAAACAATTAGCAATGTGGTTCGTCGATCGGAAGAAACTGGTGTTACCAAAATCCATCATAGTTATTCTTCTCTGTTGTCATGTTCGCTGTTATTATTTGTGACTACGTGTGAGAGATGTGCTCAGTAGTGAATAAAGATTTCTGTCCCCGTCTTATAAGCGCTATTTTATAGACGTGTCCGGGGCTTGCCACCCGGAAATTCGGAAACGGGCCGCTACGGTGTTATGCTGCCCAATTTTTTTAAATGTTAACGTAATTTTGACACACCCTGTAGTCGTAAACGGAAAATAAAAACCTGGAAATAGTCCCTCAAAAGTTTGCAATTTTCTTCGTCGGAGTTGTCTGTTGACTTGTATGCATAATGGCTGGTTTCACTTCGTTGCTCACTGAAATATTTAAAAATAATGAAGTTTACTGGTGCCACCTGAATAGATATTCCTGACCAGAAGAGTTATCTCGCAAAAGAAAGCGGAAAATTTAAAAACAATCTAATAATACTTTGACAACATTTCGAAAACCTACCAAGTCCGCAGCACTCTTCCGATGCTTCTATTTTTAATACATTGGTAAAGTCGGCCATCACTTTGAACGAAATTTCGGCGTTATTCTTTCTCCATAATTTCCACACTCTGTGCCTTGCAGTACCAATAAATACTTCAGAAGAACTCGCTGGATTTACATGAGACAATAACTTCTTCCACCTGAACACCATTAACGTATTTGGGACCAAGTACAAAGAGAGCCAAACAATTTACCGGAAAGTTTGTCCATTTAGCAGTACAACTGCCAAATTAAGTTGTTTACTAGAACATGGTAACACTGACATTGAACAATGGACAAGCGATAGGTCTGAAAATAGCAGTTAAATGTGGTTTGAACTTAAGGAACTTATTGTTTAGCAAACAAAATGCCATTCTTCTCAGTATTTGATGAGCAAGTTGATTGGCGCCTTTCAGGCGCCTCGATGCAAAAGCAATGGAGTCGATGTCGCTCAAGGGACATCTGGTAATGACCGCCAAAATTAAAGGAAACCAGCCAAAATGATGCGTACTTATCTTTATATAGCCTGACCCTCCACCAATTTTATTTAGTTGTCCACTCTTTTAGTGACTTTCTAGAGTCAGAATTCACGGAGAACAAGATAGAAATTTTAACACACCAAAATCACTTCATAAAAGCAAGGTAGCTAGCTAAGGTTTGACCCAGGAAGAAATGAGTACTATTGAGGGGTAGGATTTCGGTATTATTTAGGAACTGATTTTTTTTGCGATTTCAATTTACATGATTTTATATAACCGTATGCTGAAAATGACGGCAAGAAGCAGGGCTACATTTTGAGTGTAGGGTTGCAAATGAGTACGTAAATTAAAACTGCGAAAAAACGTCCGTTCCAGGATACTACCGAAAAGTTCTCGGAAAGAAAACCCGAAAAACGATCGGTTTTCGGAAATTCACTTTTGGCTTGAATACAAGCTCCAGGGTATACGACATTTCACCGCCTGCGACATTTCACCGCCACTATAATGAACCACCATCTATGCTGTATTAAAGGTTCCATTCCCGTCCAGGTTCTATCCTATATGGTTATCTGTCCGGATCAACTGGTATCAAACGAATCAACAAGTATCAATTTAGTCAAAAATAAAAACAATTTTTGTGCTCAATACGAGTATTACGATAACAATGACCTATTAATCAACGTTACAAGACCTCTTTTATCTATGACACATTCACACCTCACCCACCTCGGACCTTTCAACAAGACCTTCGAATGACAATTTCTTATTAATTGTAATGAGAGTAATAGCAAAAACACTAATGGATTTAACTAATTTCCTTTTTTCTTGACAGCTTTCCAACTTGTAATTCTTGAAACATTTCTTCCGAATGTGTTCCATATCCCCTGCTGGAATGAAGGGCGAATCTCAAGAGAAGCGCTCTCAGCAAATTGGCAGACGAAGACACCGCAATCACAACCATTTGTCTGCCGTGGCACACTCTGCAAAGAACTTAGCCAGTATCAACTTTGAAATACCTTACCGTATATTCTCGATTAGAAGGCCCCTCTCTAATAGAAGGCCCTCTCTAATAGAAGGCCCCCTTAAGGACCTATATATCAGCCTAGAAAAAAATTCGCAAATCTGTTTTTCGCGTTTTCTTAGTTAGCACGAGCTCACCTGATTCCACTTTTAAAATTTTAGTTGAGCATTCAAAAATCTCAAAATCGAAATATTTTTTTTCCGACTTTTTTAGGGTTGAAAAATAGAAGGCCGGGCCTTCTAATAGAGAATATACGGTAAATACCTTGACGTTCAGACCAAGCCAGTTTATCGGATCCATTGTTGAATCTGATCCATCGAAGCCTTGACTTGCAAATACTCTCTAAAAAAAATAGAGAACGATTCCAAACAAAATTCTAAGACTTTTACTTGATCAGCGTGAGACTACTGCTACCATCGCATGCAATGAGTCGTAATATAGCAGCCTTTCCTTTTCGTCCTGACTACATGAGAAAATGTTTTACGCAGGCTTAAAATCGACAAAAATATATACCACAAGTGCCAATGATCCGCTCTGTGGATAGGAATCAATAAAACGTCACACGCAAGATATCTTCTTTCTCATTCCATCCTTTCACAGAAGATGACCGGTTTCCTGAGAGCTTTTGATAGAACTGAGTATTGTAGACGATCACCTGCTCAAAAATTTATGAATTTCACAATAACCGCAGAAAATAACCTTTGGTAGATAGGAATCTAATATCGAACGATGTTTTTGAGCTCCAAATAAAAGTTGACGAGATTGTCATTGATCCAACAACCTGGCTTAAGTCTGTTGAGGTCCTTCTTGATCAAGTCAATCCGAATCGTGTGATAATGATTTGTTCGTCCAACTGACTGAGATCTAGCACATCTATATTTATACAATTCAAATTCACATAAAAGCCCATGTCGAAATTTCACCTCCTGCATGATTCCGTTTGTCTTCTGGCACTTGTTCATTAACTATCAACAATTCCTCTTCTTCTTGCGCTTCCGGAAACTGATAAGGACCTTGCGCCATTCGGAAATTGTAGGCAATACCTGACAGATAATCCATAGGGACGATTTCTTCCCATGCTTGACCGCCTGCTTCATTAACGCAAGCATTTATTCATCCGCCATTCGATATTTTTTTTGGCTTGATAAGTGGTTCAGGACCGAGAACATTTCGCCATAAGCCTCGTCAATTCCTCGCTGTACAAGCTTAAAAGTAAAGCAAATTTTTAAAATTAAAATCCCAATTTAAAAGATACTTTCATTGAATCGATAAATCTCCATAAATTAGGATGACAAACTTCCAGTTCGCAGGCTACTTTCCGATGAAGAGCTTTCAAAATTGGTCAGCTACTTACTGATTATTGTTCTTCAAAATTATACCAGCATAGTTGTTAGTCCTGTTTTCACCCTCTTCAATTCTTTGACGAGATTCCACGAATCTTTTGGAAATCGAGCTGTTCTACGAATTCCATTCGGTTGCATCGGACCTAAATTCAAAGAAAAAACATATCACAAAAGAGATAGTGATTACCAAGATAGTAGTTCTCGAACCAATCAAGAATTGAACTCAAAGAGGCTGGAATATTCTTTTTCAGTAATGCAAAGCACTCATCAAGGTGCAAAATGGGAACACATGCTAACGCTACAATTTTGCGACACTGAAATTAGGTGATAATTTACTGTTAAAGTTTTAATGACGTACCTCGTGAGAAAACTGGACATCGCTATCATACCGAACAGAAATACCTTCTTTTTCAAGATGCTTATATAGGTTAGAGCAGAGGTGCCAATAACAACATCAATTGAAACGTCTTCCCATTCTCCACGTGCTGCATTCTGAATGGCTAACTCATAGTCACAAGAGATTCTTTGAGGGTCAAGCTGAGGAAACACTTGATGCAGCATTTGAAAGAATATCCTATATGTGATGGCTCTTTTATTTGGAAGCAAAGCAGTTGCAATAGGAAACACGTATTCATTTCTCTTGGCAAGAACCACGAAGACCTGTAGCAGAGAATTTTGATAATAAAGCCAATGGTGAAATAAAGAAAGAACTTGTTCAAATGAGGAGGTGAATTCGGAATGTCCCATCAACAAATACATTTCTGACTGTTGACATCCACTGAGTGTAGCTTTTCCGGCCAATATGAAAATTCTTCCTCCAATCACTTTGTTGTAACCTGACTCTGCTAGCAACCACTTGTCAGGCTCACGACCATAGACAGCTTCATCTCGGTACGCCTCAGGAATAGTTATACTCTGAAACAGACACCTGTGATCCATACCATTTATATGTGAATACCTCCAAGCAAGTAGAATAGCAGGAGGCTTGCAGTCTTCGGAATCTGTTCTGGCTCTTTGGATACCTCGCTTCCTAGCTTTGACTTTGGGCAGCTCGTCTTGAACTCCGGAGATTCTTACTTTATTTCGAACATTTGCCAATATTTCTCCGTTCGCTACAATAATTCTGATCAAAAGTCAATAATAATAGAAAGATTACATGGTGGTAGTTGTAGCTAAACGTTTTTCTTCATTCCTCATGGCAGTAGCAGCAATATGAGACGGATTTGACTCGCACCCATGACCTGTCACCATCCTAAGCCATAAATTCTGTAATAAATTGAAACAACCAGAATAACTTACTTTATGAACTTTCCTCCTTCATGAAACCAAGCCCTTCCTTTACAGCCTATTGTCCGCTTATCACACTCTGCGAAATCTTCCCTTCGTTAGTACCCTTGAGATTGCGATTCTTGACGTACATCCTTCTTCATGTACGTACTTTTCGAGCCTCTGTTTGATAAAGTAGCGTACGGTCTTTTTAGAATGTCATCCATTTACAAATTTCTGACTGAAAAAATTAATATAAAACAGAAAAAAATGTTTCTCAGAGCTTATAAGGGGCTAGGATAAGTAATTTCATAACGCGGTGAAATGTCGTAGGCGGTGAAATGTCTCGCGGTGAAATGTCGCGGCGGTGAAATGTCGTAGCGGTGAAATGTCGCCGCGGTGAAATGTCCCATTCCCAGCTCCAGTATTTGTGAAAGGGTTATATTTAAAATTGGCCATAGAATACTGAATTTCGGCCATAGAATATTTAATTTTGGCCATAGATTATTTTAGCCATAGATTACTGAATTTTGGCCATAGAATACTGAAAAATGGCCATAGATTTCTGAAAATTGGCCATAGATTTCTGAATTTTAGCCATACTCGCTCGAAATCATGTTTCAATCACTTTTAAGATGCTCTTGGACCTGAAACATCCTGAAAAGATGTTTTAAGCGTGCCAATGACACTTTTCCAAGAAAAAAAATTTCTGTAATTTTCCGACCATTGGTCGCTCAGGGCAAAAAGTCAAATTTCGGTCAAAAAAAATTCTCGGAAAATTGTCATCGACACCCTTAAAACATCTTTTCAGGATGTTTCAGGTCCAAGAGCATCTTAAAAAGTGGTTGTAACATAATTTAGAGCGAGTATGGCTAAAATTCAGAAATCTATGGCAATTTTCAGAAATCTATGGCATTTTTCAGTATTCTATGGCCAAAATTAAATACCACCCCTTGTGAAAGCCTGCGCTGATGACCTTGTTGGTTAGCCAAAAGTGTTATGGCTCTATCAGAATTGAAGGTGTAAATGTAAGTGTAAGTGTAAATGTAAGTGTAAATGTAAGGTGTCTTCACAATACCAAAACATTTACACTTACACTTACATTTACACTTACGGTTTCACAATACCAATGTAAGTGTAAATGCAAAGTTTTCACTTATTTTCGTTTTTATTGCTAAATATGTGTTTTTTTTTTAAACAAATATGGATTTTTAAAAACAAATATGGATTTTAAAAACAAATATCGATATTTTTATCTGAAATACTAATGAACTATTCTCGGTTGACAAGCCACTCTTCATACTCACTACAAATTTTGTTGATGTCTTTTTGAATTCCAAGAGAGTTTTCGGCTGCTCTGCGTTCAAAATAGAGAACGAGGGAGCCGTAGTGCGAAGGAAATCCGCAAGAAGCTTGTTGAATTTTTTTAATGGTGCCGGTAGTGTGGATTTCCAAGAAAATATGATTTGATTGAAGTTTGATTAAGAATATCATTAATTGAAAACTTTCCACTACTAGCAGTTAAAATTCAAAAATATATATTTTGATAAATAAGCAGGATTTTAGCAATAAAAATTAATAAGTAAAATATTGCATTTACATTTACATTTGTATTGTGAAGGGGTAAGTGTAAATGTAAGTGTAAGTGTAAATGTAAGTGTAAATGTAAGGTGTCTTCACAATACCAAAAACATTTACACTTACACTTACATTTACACCTTCAATTGTGATAGAGCCATTAAAGGGGCATACCAGCGCGTCACACGGGCAATTTCAAATTTTTAAAAGGCGGGACCAGGCATATTTAAACGAGGATTATTTTTAAATACAAATTTGTCATTTTATATAAAAATCTATGCATCATGTTGGAACCGAACCCATCCATGTTTTAACTACATCAACACATTACCACTGAGCCACCCATGTCATTAGGCTGACTCTGTGCTTTTCATAACTTATTGCTCTTTACAGAATAACAAATTTGCATTTAAAATAACTCTCGTTTGAATATGGCTGGTCCCCGCCTTTTGCAAATTTGAAATTGACCGTGTAACGTGCTGGTATGCCCTTTTAAAGGGGGGGCTTCCTATACGCATCGCCTTAGGTCACAGGTTCGACTACCACTGGCTGTAAACCATATTTTTCTTCTTCTTTTATTTACAAGTTAAGTGTCAAAATGACCCTCACACTCTTGGCTATCCAATAAGATTATTAGCACAGGTTTTTACACCTGATTTGACGTTTTTTCGTAATTTTTATTTACATACTCATTTGCAACCGGCACACCTCGAAAAGGATACAAAATATTTTTGGAAAAATCGATTAGGAAACAAATTCATTTGAAAACAAATTCAAATGAGAACTTATTTGTCCTAATATGAATTGTTTTGTGAATATTGTTTTGAAATTCAAATCTTTTCAGAAATATTTGTTTCTGGAAAAAACGAATCGAGAACAATTTATTTAGGCCTTACTGCCCACTGTATGCTTCATTCTTTTTGAGCTGCTTTCATGTTATCGAAAAATTCATATATTCATATAAGCACATCCATTATTGCTGTCAACGAACATCACAACAGGTCCACCTTCTCCAAAACAACATAGTATGTACAACCAATCACAATCGAAATCAGCGTCATTAACCGATCTTTATTTCTACAAATTTCCTCATAACAACAAAAGTATTCATAATTCAAAGCTGATCTACAGTTGCGGAAAAAAGTTACCGCCCGATCTGAATTTCCACATTTTTTGAGAAAAACTGTTTTGAATTTAATTATTTTTCAAACGGAAAGGGAAAACTAAATAGACAGTCTTGTAGAGAATTTCACGCTCTACAAAAACTGGTATTTTTGTTCAAAAGATTCATTTGAAATTTATGCAAAAAAATCGCAAAGTTTGAAACAATGCAAAATAAGGTCACGAAAAAAGTTACCGCCCGATAACATTTTGATCTTTTTTACATGCTTGTCTTCAATGGTGAAAGATTACAGCATACATTTTTTAAGAGCCCTGAATTTTAGCTGCAATTTAGAAGGTCAAGCTTTTGCTTTAAATTGTTCTGAGAAAACTTATGACCATCAACATAAAAGTGTCGACTTTTAGTCAAAATCAAAGTAAATGTAAGGAAAATGGTTGTTCGGTCACGTAAATACCAGCTATTCTTGAAAATTTTAATATCAAAAGCTAGCATTTAATGCATTTTCTAAAAGCTCTTTTATTTATCTACAAAATGGCATGTCGACTGCTCTTTTAGAATTAGACAGGGCTATGAAACGGATGGTTGAAGTTGGAAAAAACAAAAATGTACCAAAATGAAGTAAAAAGAGGAGTTTTATAACTCTTCCAACTTCAACCATCCGTTTCATAGCCCTGTCTAATTCTAAAAGAGCAGTCGACATGCCATTTTGTAGATAAATAAAAGAGCTTTTAGAAAATGCATTAAATGCTAGCTTTTGATATTAAAATTTTCAAGAATAGCTGGTATTTACGTGACCGAACAACCATTTTCCTTACATTTACTTTGATTTTGACTAAAAGTCGACACTTTTATGTTGATGGTCATAAGTTTCTCAGAACAATTTAAAGCAAAAGCTTGACCTTCTAAATTGCAGCTAAAATTCAGGGCTCTTAAAAAATGTATGCTGTAATCTTTCACCATTGAAGACAAGCATGTAAAAAAGATCAAAATGTTATCGGGCGGTAACTTTTTCGTGACCTTATTTTTGCATTGTTTCAAACTTTGCGATTTTTTTGCATAAATTTTAAATGAATCTTTTGAACAAAAATACCAGTTTTGTAGAGCGTGAAATTCTCTACAAGACTGTCTATTTCGTTTTCCCTTTCCGTTTGAAAAATAATTAAATTCAAACAGTTTTTCTCAAAAAAATGTGGAAATTCAGATCGGGCGGTAACTTTTTTCCGCAACTGTATAACAGTGTAATTGGCCTGATTTTTGCAAATATGCGAACATTTCTACCGGATTTGTAGTTCTCAGGCAGTTCTTTCCTTTGCTATACCGGAGCATAACTGCATCAAACGCTGTGTGAATATTGATAGTCGGAATGTACGCTGAAAAATTATTGTACGAGAAGATTTTACGCTTCTAACAGTGATAAATGTCTACCCAGAGATTTGAGCATGTCAAACAGTGCGGTGAAAGCGCCCTCCTCTTTGTATTTCCGAGTCAGGCCAAGCTTTCGGACCTTCCTGTACAGCGCCCGAGCGAAATGAGCAAAACACATATGTTTCTCAGACACTAAATTTTATAAAATCAATGAACACTTCTGTCTCGAATCAGGGAATCTGACAATTGTAATGATGCTCAAATGACGCGATCAGGGTTCTCTCACATTCCATGTGTGCGTGTGTCACTCTTGCGTACAGAATCAGTTGCTGAACGACGGCAAAAAAGCGGTCATACGTGCGGTGAGACTTTTTTGGAGCAAAGCATGTAGACACGGAACAAAGCTTTCCTCTTGCTTGGCGTGCAGAGTCAGCAGTTGTTTCCGGCCCTTCGGGACGAGAGCAAAAGTGCCATCGAACCCCACCATTCACCCCTCTCGAGAAACTGAATTGTATTAAAAAGGTAAATAAAAGAGGTAATCCAGAATAAAATAGAGCAAAACATACTTCCATCAACGCAGGAGTCGAGAAAATAATGATTTTTCTGTTTGATGGTCCACTGTCAAATACGACGAAAAGATTGCCTTTGTAGTTTTGAAGCTATCAGTTCCGGATTTGTCGTAGTCCTTGGATCTCCATCGCGCTTCTGGAAATAATTTAATTAATAACACAAAGTTTGCAAGAAATGTGAAATGGAACTAACTCTTCTATGATAGTTGATAACGGCAGAAGTATTCAGCATATTTGCCCGAGCTTTGACTTTGCTTGACACATTTTCCACTAAGCGCGAATGAATTTCGCGTGGCGCTGACTAAAAGTAAAGAGTAAGATGTTGGGAATCATGAAGTGAGAAACTAATCACACAAACCTGATCTTGTAAAGCTAGTATTGGAATCCGCGACTTGAATTTCCTTATATCCAGATCGACCTTGGCTGTGACATGCGTGTAACTTCTTTCGCTTTTGCCACATCCGTTCGCCCATTTTGCATCCCTCCTTTACTTCATGCAAAGCCACTGCTGAATGCTCTCCAAGTCTGGTAGTCGCGAACGCTTGTACAGGTTGCCTTTTTAAACAGCGTATATAGTGAAGAGAAAATTTGAACATTCACCATAGACAGGGGTAGCTCACTGTCACTTCCGTTCTTCCTTTTGCGCTGGCTTGGACTGAATTGAATCGGAATGGGAGATCGATGACTGTTTTCTTCTTTTTTTTGAACGCCCCACTCTGACTTGTAGATTTTTTACTGGCTCAGCCTGCTGTTCTTCTTCTACTTCAGGATCGATCAGATCACTTTTATTGCTCCATTTGCTCCAGCTTCGTCTGAGCTCGCTTCATCTTCACTGCTGTAGACAACTCTTGGCGATGTAGCCGGACTCATGATTATGCAGCAACTGAAAAGTTGAGTGAAACACAAGTGAATACGATAAACAATTTAAATACAGCCACACAGCCCCACATAGAGGAAGCAAAGCAAAACGCACAATGAATTTTTTCTTGAACTGATTTTGCTCACTTATTTTTATTCAGAAAAAACATTTCCGAAACAATTCGTGCCAGAACAAATAAGTTCTCATTTGAATTTGTTCTCAAATGAATTTGTTTCCTAATCGATTTTTTCCAAAACTATTTCGTATCCTTTCCGAGGTGTGCCTTGCAACCTTATACTCAAAATGTAGCCCTGCTTCTTGGCGTCATTTTCAGTATATAGTTGTAAATGAGCATCTGAATTATAATTGCAAAAAGTCAGTGCAAAAATAATAAAGGCGATGCGTATATGAAGTGTAATCCCCCTTTAAGATAGCATACCTCAAATTTTTATTTTCACTATTTAGCATCTGCTTATAAGTTCGCAGTAAATTTGATGGACAAAACGGAAAAATGCCCGCGTTTGGGGAAAATGTGAAAAACGCGTTATGTGAAAAAGTGCCTGCGTTTTTTCGTTCTAGTCAAAAAGGGCATAAACTGATTTGGTTTGCGAAAAGGCTGAAATATGCCACGAAAAAGATTATTTCTGCCACGAAAAACGACATACCACGAAAAAGCAGAAATGTGCCACGAAAAAACTGAAATGTGCCACGAAAAAATTATTTATGCCTTTTTCTGTCCAAGACTAACCAAATTTTGCAATATTTTGCAAGAATTCAAATTTTTTAATCATGAAATAACTTGGACCCCTCAGAATCCCACCCCGGAATGGCAGAAGCCCTGAAAGTTGTTTTTGGGGGTTTACTAAAGGGGAGTGAAATTTTTGCGAAAATTCGATTGAGCGGATCAGAATGCCGGTCCGATCGACTGAATCACTCAGAATTCCAGGTTTATGGTGGTTTGAGTGGTTCAGGTGGAATTCTGAGTGATTCAGCCGGTCGGACCGGGATTCTGATCCGCTCAATCGAATTTCGCAAAAAAGTTCACTCCCCCTTTAGTAAGCCCCCAAAAACCAACTTTCAGGGGCTTCTGGCCATTCCGGGGTGGGATTCTGAGGGGTCCAAGTTATTTCATGATTAAAAATTTGAATTCTTGCAAAATATTGCAAAATTTGGTTGGTCTTGGACAGAAAAAGGCATAAATATTTTTTTTCGTGGCACAATTCAGCTTTTTCGTGGTACATTTCAGCTTTTTCGTGGCACATTTCCGCTTTTTCGTGGCTTATATCCGCTTTTTCGTGGTATGTCGTTTTTCGTAGCAGAAATAATCTTTTTCGTGGCATATTTCAGCCTTTTCGCAAACCAAATCAGTATGAGCCGTCAAAAAGGCGAAAAAGTGCCCGCTTTTTGTTAAAAAATGCCCGCTTTGGATGTACCTGTTATATTTATTATTCTTCATATGAGCGTAAGGCGCTACCCAGTTTCTATAATTAGATGTTATAATAAAGCACTTTTTCGTAAAAGTCAAAGTTCGTCAAAAAATTAGTTCGCCAAAAACAAGTTTCAACAAAGCGCATTTCGAAAAGACCTGTTTGTGCAACATACATTCGACAATTATACGTTTGACAAAAGAACTATTTCAGAAAAAAATTCGACCTTTCTAAATTAAATATTTGTTGTTATTTTTTGTACTTTTTGTGATATTAGATAGCCATTGATGGAATAAGTGATGAAGATCAGTCAACAGAAGTAGTACATAGTCCAAGTTTTCCATCTTCAAAGGATGCCGCCTCTATGACCCATACCTATTGGGCACTTTCAAAGAGAAGCCCATAGGTATAGGAGGGTGTTAGGCTCCGCCCCTTTTTGACCCATACCTATGGGGCATCAAAATATAGGTCAACAACAGCTGTTACATATTTCGCAATACTATTTCGAAACACCGTACAGCTGTTTTAAATTTTGGCGGGAAAACAAGTGACCTATGTCAAAGAGCTATGGGCACTTTCAAAGAGAAGCCATAGGTATAGGAGGCTGTTAAGCTCCGCCCCTTTTTAACCCATACATATTTCGCATACTATTTCAAAATATAGGTCAACAACAGCTGTTACCTTTTCTGTCATTGAAATAAAGACACGAAATTTTTATTTTCTATTTAAAGAAGGCGCGAATTCAAAAAAAAGTTATAGCTGGGCAAATGTTCTATAAAATTTTTTTTTAACACCTTCCATATTTATTTCTCTTTCTCAATAAATGATCAAGGCCATATCTCAAAGTAATCTACAAAAACTCAAATAGAAAAAAAAACTCAAATCGAAAACACATAATATTTTGATGTTTTCGAACATCTGCTACCTATAGCTTTATTTTCAAATATGCAGATCAATCAGAACAACTGTTCTCATATGAAAGCTATGCGGGGCGCCACTTCCTAATTTCCTGAACTGTCGCTAAAAATCGATATTATTCATTCCTCTCTTTATCAGCCCCCTTTCCTCCTCTCAAGATATAACAACTTTTATAAACACCGCTCGATGAAAAAATAATAAGCTTAACTCAAGAAAAGTATATACAGAAGCGTCTTATGACTTTGCTAATAATGCGCTTTCTCTAACAATCTATATTTCTTCCTAGAGCAATATCGATTGTTTGAGTGTCTCATCTTTAATTGATTTTTTTAAATCAATTATTACAAAATAGAAAAAACTAACAGATATCCTTGACACTTTTAAAATAGCTGTATTGGCGCGAAGGGGGGTATATCAAGAAAAAATTTGACCTATACAAAAAGAAGTAACTTTTTGTTAGGGTCTTTGAATTATCTACTTAACCCTGCATTGGATCTTTTTTTTTCATCCCAAAATTATTTTTTCTGCCTTGTTACAGTAGGAAATACTACAGTAACACCACTTCTGAAATAATAATTGTTATTACTACTGTTTTTACAGCACGAAGACCATGAAATGAAATTCCCTATCTACAACTTCTTTTTATCTCTTCCACTTTTAATTTCATGACCTTTTTTGACCACTTAAAAACTTCAACTTTTTTCCTGAATATGTGCTAGTTGTGTGTTTTTTTGACTTGGATCGTGCGAAAATTAGTATAATGTAGCATATAATTGAAATCACACTATTGAAAATACAAAAAAATGTTTTTTTTGGCTTACAACACCCGAGATTCCCAGGACGTCTCCGATCCAAGTACTAGTCGAGCCCAACCATGCCTGGCATTAACGTGGTATGGTCGTGAGCGAAGGCTAGAAATGAATTCTTTTGTATATATTTTTCCATCTATTTTACTGTTTATTTCCCATTTCTGTTTCTCTAGATAATGTGGATAAAAATAGGCGCACCCTATCACTTCATAAACCTGCCCTTTTCTATAATCCATTTTTTATGAGCCTACCTTTTTTGGTTTAACTACCCTAATTTCCGGTACATGGATGCTTCTGCCATAATAAGCGATGGATTTCCAAAATTTGAAGAGCACTGCCTTTCAATGCAGTGCGTAAAAATTTTTTCGAAATATCTAAATACAATCATGTGGTCATTCAAAGTCGGTCTATATTTTGGTTATAGGATATGGAAAAATAGGATTATTATTCATAAAATATTAGTTACACACATACCGTTTTTTGTCTCATAGAGCGGCACCGCTTGCTATTTCTCAAATCAAAAGCCGAAAATTTCAAATTAGGTCTATGGCTCTCTATTAGAGAAAATACTGTAAACGTAGTTGCTGGAAGTGCTAGTTGTCGACCTGAACTTTGACTCGATATACTACTACCAAAGAGTATATTAGTCTACAATATTTTAATAATAGGCTGAGCCCGACATGTCGAGGAGTAGCGAAAGCTATGGATAGTCAAAAGTTCGCATCTTACTCAATTCAATATAGAATCTTAAAAGTTTGTATTCGAGGAGAACCTCTTCGGGGTGTTTGAGTGCAGTTCAGAGTGCCTCTCTCTCTCTCTCTATTCGGACTGTCAAAAGTTACAGAGAGAGAAACCGGTCGCACTTCCTGATGGACTGGGAACCCAAGTTTACATTTCATTTTTTCGAAGCAGGACTTGAATGCTATCTTTGAGCAGGGACTGTATTGTTACTGACAATACTGCGCACCTCTCTGGTGGAGGTGCGATTCTATTAGAAAAAAACGGAATGTATATCACTTGTTGGCAAACCAAATGTACCTGACCTCTTTTGACCAATTTAAAACTCCTACTTTTTCCTGAACACGTGCTAGTTGTGTGTTTTCTCTAACACAGAGTGCCTCTCTCTCTCTATTTGGACTGTCAAAGTTACAGAGAGAGAAATGCAAAGATATCTTAAGGCGGCTAGACATTAATCAAGTCCTACCAAAATCAAAGGGGGCAGGTGCTGTTGTATCATCATTTTACTGTTAACTAGTATATCAGCTAATAACAGTTTTTTTGAGTGATAATTTTGCTATAAACGGATCAATAAAGCAATTTTAATGAGATTACTATATATCTATATTATTAGGGGGCAGGCAATAATAGAAAACCACTTTTAAGGCCATTTTCCCACCTAGGACCCTGGTAAGAGCGAGAACGAAGTCGAGTGATTGTGGCTCGACTACATTCACGACTGCACAATGATGTTGCTTTCTTAACCAAAATTAAAAAACAGACTGCTGTCATCAATCGCATATATACGACACTTCACAGTTTTCATCGCTTACTCAATAACTGCAGAGGATGCTGATAGCATCATTTTTATTTTTTGCCACCCAAAAAATATGTCTACTTTACGCTAAATACAATAAACCATGACTAGCCTACTTTTTGTGAACCTCAAAACTTGCTCTGTTAGAACATGATTTGAGTGTGTTGTAAAAGCCGCTTGGCTTATGCATTAAAAAAAAATTACTGGCTTAAAATTCGAAGCTACCACTTATTGCCATAGCAAACATTGCGGGCATTGGGGTGGGGGGGGGGGTTGGTGGTTATACATGTGAAAATTTTAACCTGTTCACATTCTTTTAAATTTACGAATTAACGCCGAATCCAAATTAACTGCAAATTAACTCTTTAAAATAAAAATTTTTTTGACAAAATATTTAGTTATATAATTTTTAAGCTAAGCAGTGGACTATTCCCTATAACTCTAACTTTCTCTGCTTGAGAAAAAATGTTTATCCTGTTTCTTCTCTCCCTCCATTAAAGCTCTGAGGCTCATATCTTTTCAAGTCACCGAAAGTCGACTGCGTTACACAACATTTCATATGCTCGACCAAAATCTAGAAAACTCAACTTTTTTTTTGCAGGATTCAAGAAAATACATCAAACAGCTTCACAAAATATCGACGTTGGTCCACATTATTAACCCACGGAGCTTTTCGAAATCTTCGGCATGAAAGTTTCAGGTACATTATCCAGTTCACTAATAGTTTCCCACACATACAGTAAGCAATCAGCAACGCTCGGTGTTGCAATTTTGCAAACGCAGTCTTGGTTAATAATGTTTCTTAGCAGGGCGCAATATGTCAGTGTGCATGTAAATGTTTGAGGACTTCTCTAATTTTGATTTTGAACAAGTTGAAAAAAATTTAGACTAGAATCAATAATCAGCACTGTAACCCCCCCCCCATCATATGCGCCTGCCCAGGAGACCGACTTTTTAAGTGCTTTTGCACAACTTCTTTTTCTTTAGGACCTGTTGTCAACTGCATTTCCGGCTTCAATTCTTTTTTAAAGCACGAACATCTGGTTTCGGCAAGGGTTTATTGTAGACTTGCAGCTGTGTTTCAGTTTCTTCGTGATCTTTATGGAAAGCTACACGACCTTTTTCAAACTTTTTCTTGGACTCTTTTGCAGATTTAGTAAGTTTTTTCACCTAGTTGAAGACTGAAACAATTATTTTTAATATCTTTATCGGAATTTTCGGCTGATTTGTTGTTGCTAAGTCCTTTTAATGAAACATTGGAATGCGTACTTGAATCAATAGAGGTGTCTGTGTCTGATGGGGTGTAGTCAATGTCAAAGTTTTTTGACACAAAAAAAGACTAGCGGATCGTGATCACCATCTGGTTTCACTGAAAAATTAAACTCAAGAAATAAATTTACTAACACCTAGAAAAATGTCTAAATGGCTGCATTTCACTAATAATAACTATATCTGTGACGACTTTTTATATTGCAAAATTATTTCGTAATATTTTTCGACTTTGTTGTTGTTTTCGAAATGAAATAGAGATAGAGAACAACCACCCCGAGGGATTTCGGAACGCAATTTTTTCACTTCGATTGAGACATGGACTGGAACCGCGATTTTGTGAACCCATCCTGACGTTCCCTAAGGCACCACGGTAAAATGACAGTGGATTTCAGTTCTTTTAATTAAAGCTGCAAAGTACCAAATTTTCGATATTTTTCGAACATTTTTTAGCCTAAGCCTAAGCATCCAAGTATTTCATATCTCCAACAAAATATATGAAACACAAATGATATTTTTTCTCAATGCCCCAAATGAGGTGCCACTAATAAAATACCTCTCGAAATAACATTGAGCTCTTGAATCTGGCACTTCTGTTTTGGTGCAAGTACTACTCTAGGTAAAACTTTTTTATTCTAATTTTTTCAACTTTTTTTTCCTATTTTTATTCGTCGATCTAGGAAAGAAAAATAGCAATAATTTCAGAACTTTAAAAACAGTATAACCTGACTGCATTATATTACAAGCCGAGTACTATGGACTGAATTTGAAGTCAACAAATAGAAAAGGTTTTAAGGGGGGGGTATACACATTTTTATACGTGTATATGAAAAGTGGTATGAGTTTAAGAGGAGGTATACACAATTTAATGCGTATACAGGAAAAGTGGTATGAGTTTAAGGGGGGGTATACACAATTTTATGTGTATACAGGAAAAGTGGTATGAGTTTAAGGGGTATACACAATTTTATGTGTATACAGGAAAAGTGGTATGAGTTTAAGGGGGGGGGTATACACAATTTTATGTGTATACAGGAAAAGTGGTATGAGTTTAAGGGGGGTATACACAATTTATGTGTATACAGGAAAAGTGGTATGAGTTTAAGGGGGTATACACAATTTATGTGTATACAGGAAAAGTGGTATGAGTTTAAGGGGGGGGGGTATACACAATTTAATGCGTATACAGGAAAAGTGGTATGAGTTTAAGGGGGGGTATACACAATTTAATGCGTATACAGGAAAAGTGGTATGAGTTTAAGGGGGTATACACAATTTTATGTGTATACAGGAAAAGTGGTATGAGTTTAAGGGGGGGGGGGGGTATACACATGTAATACGTGTAATATGCTTAGTAGAAATACTGTATATTCTTTGATTTTAAAAGAAAAAAGCGTGAATTCTGGTAATTTTGCATTTTGGTTTCAATATTTTTGTAATAAGTCTGAAAAACACACAAGAAGCTGTGATAGCTTCTCACAACAATTGTAAAATGGTTGACCATGCTCTAAAATACCGGCAAAACTCAATTTCGCATTGAAATGTCGGTGTTTTCTTAAAAGCTCAAGTGGATTAGTATTGTGTTTGTATTACTCGGACCCTTGATAACGGAGATTAACTTGGCTCGCAACACAGGGTTAACTAGGTTGATTCTCATGGGTGTGTGCTCGCCATGAGACTAGCTTTGCGACCTAAGACTGCAATCATTCATCCTTGTCACATTTAATTCAATCGATAATAATGAAGCCAATAAGAAAAACGAAATTTTTTGATGTAAATCTCTATTAATGATAAACCCGAATGCAAGTGAAAATTTTTAAAGCTCAATGTGCTGTATTAGAAAAAGTACTTATTAGGAGTTATGATGTAAAAAAAAAGTTATCCTTTTTTATTTCTTCTATATTACGTAATTTTTGCCTCAAGAATGGTTGGATAACTACAAGTGTCCAAATCAAATATGTGCGGTAAAGAAGAGAGGAAGAGGGAGTTTAAGTACTTGAACTTTATCTTCAAGTTCAGTCTACCGTAATAAGGGGTAAAGATATGACGGCGAATCGAGAAAAAATGTAAACGAACCATGTCTTAGTAATATCAACATATATCACGTTTTATGCATAGTCGCCATTAGTGTCACAAAAAAATGCTTGAAAGTTTTAAATTGAAATATGTACTGTAATGCTATAGCCATCCCTTGTCAAAAAATCAAATAACCGCCAATTTTTTGTATGAAATGGTGCCCTTTCTCATCCTCTATCCAACTTTTGTATAAAATACTCCAAATTCGAGTTTGCCTACTTTTCACTACAGATTTTTCTTTATGACGTTACTAGTAGTCATAGGCAATTATGGAGACATTATATCGCATATTTACCTTTTTTGCTAATGTTACCTACAAACCAAGACCGACTAGAGCTTATTTCGCAACACGATTTTGAAAACAATATCAAAAAACTTACGCTGAACTTATTTTTCACTGCTTGATACTATATAAGTAGTGCTTTTGCTGCTGTGCTTATGCTAAACTAGCCAAAGCCTAATCCAAACCTGTGTTTATATATATATATTATATATGCAGAGACCGACCTCGGAAAATTAATTGTTTAAATTCTGTGGTTGTTATATATGAATAGAAAACGTGATTTACTGAGAAAGCCGGTTGTTCACATTGTTTTACTAAATATCCAAACAGTACACATAATGTTCAAAAAGAATAATTTTTTTTCATAAAAAGATCTTTTCAGGAACTATATGAAAAAAGAAAACATGCATTGCTTTTTTCCACGCATTTTTTTCGATATTTTAGTTATCGAAAAAAAATACTCTCGCTTAAAATTTGAGAAACATGTAAAAAAAGGTGAAATGTTTCTCGGTTCTTTAAGTATAGATGTATATACTTTAGCAAACATAGTATTTTTCATGTTTAAATGTTTTGAGAGTTTTATGTGAAAGCAATACATGCGATTTGGAATATCAGAAATAAAATACCTTATTTCTTTCAAAAAGCGGCAGACCTGCTCCTCCTCTCTAATTATTTGACTATGATTTCATATAAAGACTGTTGTTCTCACTAATATCTTTTTGGAGTTCTCATAGTTTGGAAAAAGAAGCCTTTTTTGAAAAAGAACGGTACCAATATTTGAGCCGAATCGAGCAAATCAAAGATGACAACAAAGACATAGAATGAGCCACAATTTAAGAACCAATCTAAAGAAATCAATGAAAAGAAAGCAAAAGCCGGAAACCAAGTAATCAGAAATGCTTATGCATGAAGAGACAGCAGAGCAGGATGCAAGACAAAGAACCATAAAGAGAGAACAACTCTCTCGGCTTCCGAAATACGACCTGGAAGATATCTAAGATTGTCAACATACTACTACTAGGCCACCTACTAACCATATAACTACACTAACTAATTCTTTCGAGACAAAATAATAATGCATGTTACCGAACATCACAGGAGGGACCAAGGCAATTCAAAAAACACCTAACATTGCCTTGGTCCCTCCTGTGATTTTGGTAACATTCAAATGGCCATAACGTTTTTTTTGGTCAATGCGACCCCAACTTTTGATAATTTTTTCGAACAGTCGACCACGAAGAATCGAATGGCCTTAACAGATTTTCGAAATATATTGTAAAACACCCCTAATCGTTTTTGTGATGCACGATAGACAGACACATACACAGATTCAGCGCATTAGTAAGGGGGATGAAAGCTAGTCAAGAAAAGTAAAGGTGAATACGGTACTTTCTTTCTAATCACACCTTTTTTGTTTATCGAACTGACTGAATAGCACTAATCTAGCTTCTCGTTTGCTTTTTTAAATACCTCTCTTTTTGAATTGGTGCAAAAAATAGATTTGAAAAAAAAACTTCATATAGTTTTTTTATTGAAATTACAGAGTCCCGATGTTTTCCTGAAGTTGCTCCGTATCGAAGGTGTTTTCTGTCATTCCCTGAAAATACATCAACCTTGATTTTACATACTAGGTGGGCATAAAGCATGTTGATAGTCGAAACCTTGTGGAAAAATTGCTTTAGATAATCCTGTTTGCTAGGTTTTGTTAGTTAGTAAAAGTTTGTTAGATCAATTTCTAGCCGATTTTGTTTTAAAATATCAGTTTTTTTCAAGAGATTTTGAAGGGGATAAGGGGCTGTGGGGGGGGTGTGTAGTAACACAATTTCATATCTAGCCAAAGCAGATTTTGTAAAGCGTCAGTTCTTCTACACTAAATTCGGTTTAACGTAAGCTGGTCGAGGGTTAATTAAAATGTATTTGTGTAATATTTCAAATTGTAGTGCTCAAAAACTATTTTGAAAACGCATCCTATCCTATCCTAAAAAATCATCTTATCCTATACTATCTAGTAAGTAACTGTATCTAAATGATGTTTACCCTATACAAGTGCTCACCGATAGTAGAAATTTTATTTTTGATGGCATTTTTTTCAAGTAACATTTTTTTGTCAGTAATTTCATTAAACTCTAATAAAATATGCATCATATCAATTTTTTATATTTATTCATTTATGAAATTTAATTTACCATCACTTAGGCCGGAGGCTTTGATAGGAGTGGACGTAGTGATATCATTAAATATAAATATAGAGCTGTGGTCAGAATCCGATTCTAACCAAATAGTATCGTTCATGTTAGCACTTAAAATCAATTTTTAATAAAATCGAAATGAATTTGAACTTAATATAAATTTGATAAAACGTAGATGGAAAAAGATGCATAATCACGGACTATAGAATGTAATCGCTAGAAGAGTAATGTAAAAACTTTCAAAGAGGCAGGTCTGGGATTTTAAAAATCCAAAAATAGCGTGATTAGTTAAACTTCTGGTGACTAAGAAAACGTGATAGAAAGTAGTGAAAGAATTTGCGAAACTTTTTTATTGGGCCAAGATAAGTCTTGAGTTCAAAAGTCTTTTGAACACTCTAAGTCTTGAGAGTGTTCGTTTAGGAAAGGGAGTCCAATTAATATAACTTATACCTTGAGTTATTTTATCCTGTAAATCTGCAATTATCAATTTAGCTTTTTTTTTGACTTCAGAGTTCTCTCAGTTTTGCCTATGTTAATTAATACCTATTTATGAGATTTATATCTGAGTATGAGAAGGGGGGGGGGGGTTGGAGGGGCGAGAGTGGTGTGTGACAGTGATAGAACATTAATAGTGTAAATATTATATACCTTTTATTGTTCAAACTTTCAAAGCCAAAAAAATAGTATTAGCCTTAAAATAATATCTTTGACATGATATTTTAAACCTGATTAAAGTATCCGTTTTCGGGTTTGAAGAAGCATGCAAGAAGTGATAAATAAAAATAGTTTGGATTCAACCGCTAACTTTGAACCGTTCCTCTTCTATTATTGTCGGTATTGAAAGCTTACATTATGTATTTTTTATAGAACATAATATTTTTTTTGAAACGCTTGCATCCAATTGTTAAGCCACACATTTTTTAAAGAATAGATTTCACTTCTCATGATAAAGTCTCAAAAGTGTTAAAGCGAAGCAAGTCAAAGAAAAAAGAACTTTTTCAACTTGTTTACTAAACTATATGCAAAAAGTAATAAAAATTAGGTTAGAAAATATTCATCAAAAATTGTTTACCCTTTGATATTGACGGATAGACGATTTCGAAAAAGCAGTGTTCTAAATTTAGCAGTAATCTAACTTCACAAAAAAATTTTTTATGTTGTGAATTGAGAATATCACACATGGGTGATATGAAGCTTTTTTGCCACAGGAGGATGAAAAAAGCATGACGCAAAGAAAAAAGGCGAATTAGCTCAAAAGTTTGATAAAACTTTAAAAGCAGCTTTATGCAGGTTACATATAAAAGTCTATAGTGATGGAAAAAAAATGTAGAGAATGATTTTCAGCCAATTATCTCAGAGGAGGGAGTTAAGGGGCGGGGTGGGGGGGGCATGAGTGGCGAGTGAAATACACCAGCGAAATATGAAGGAAAAAAAGGGCCAGAAGTTTTTGAGTTGCGCAATAATAAAAACATTCTCTGACACAAATCCAGAAAAAATGATTATGTAATTGACAGTAAAAATAGGACAGATAAGGCAATAACAAATCGTGCATCCTTAAGCTAAATTCATCGTTCCGAAAAAATTCATATAAAGAGATATATTAAGCATAATGACAAAATCATTTTTTTCAGAAAAAAATGACTAAAAAAACATATTATTAGACCTGCAATTACAGTACGTGTTTTCTTCGATGTGCCAACCGAGTTATTTTTTTTATCAATCGTCATCCGTGGCCGCCTGTTTGAGAAGGTATCAGTTAAGCGTCTCACATTTTGAAGATTTTTATATGACATATTTTTATGTATTCTCCATAAATATAATTTTTTTCAGCAAAACATGCTTTGCCAGAAATGGAATCGTATATCACACACAACCGGGGAGAGAAACTATCATACCTATTTTCAAGACATCCAACTCATTTTAGATATATATCTTATGTATTATAGCTTAGGCTATGATACCCCTTTTCCATACGTCTAATTTAAATACCTATTAAAAATTCAACTTCAAATAATTTCAAGACTACTGAAAATATAATTTACCAAACTCCATATTCATTGTGTTTAACGCGGGAATGGCTTAGGCTTAGGCTTTTTGTACCAATTTTATTTTCAAACGCTATAAAAAAACTCAAACCTTCTGTGAAAATTTTTAGAAAAAAAAAAAGTTTATTTTAAATTTATTTCAAGGCACTAGGATGCCTTATATGTACCGCTGAACTACTATACTCATCGAAACAAAAACAAATCGAATTTTTAAACGCATGCAAATTCAAATTTTTTTTGAATATTTGAAATATTCGGTTGCTTGTTACACACATAAGTCGATTTAGCTATCTAGTCTAATCATTTTTTTTATTTCTTAGCTGAAATGCTCCAATGCACCCCTTCGGTAATTTTTCCATAATTTCATGAAAAGTCACTTGAAAGACGTGCGAAATCAGAACTGAAAAAAGTCACAATAGCGTCGAAAAAATACTGTATAATTAGATAGTAATCCTAAAAAAGTTAAATTAAACATTTGAATATGTGGGAAGGAATTCACTGCCGAGGTTGAGGAGGGAGAGGGATGGTCCAGAAAAAAAAGCGGTACGAATGTGTTCATTTCACCATTACAATCCACTTATTACACCATCACAGTTTTGAATGCCCTACTACTTATGATCTATGCAAATGATTTGAAGATTAATGTGTAGCTTAGCCCGATACGTCACTCACTCATTCGAAAACAAATGATCCTGAGAAGCATTAAGAGTTTGGTATTAGCACACACACACATGTCTGTTGATGCTTAGGCTTACTTGCTTTCGAGATCACAATTTTTGTTTTCTGCAAATGATGATCTAATTCACTGAAAATAATCCTGTAAACCTTGACAAGTCTGTCAATATGTATATGTAGTACACATTTAAAAGCTTAGATTGGTATAACAGCACTTCTTGAATTAGTAAATATGCAGCGGAATGAAAAATCGCATGTATTGCTTTCACATAAAACTCTCAAAACATTTAAACATGAAAAAATACTATGTTTGCTAAAGTATATACATCTATACTTAAAGAACCGAGAAACATTTCACCTTTTTTTACATGTTTCTCAAATTTTAAGCGAGAGTATTTTTTTTCGATAACTAAAATATCGAAAAAAATGCGTGGAAAAAAGCAATGCATGTTTTCTTTTTTCATATAGTTCCTGAAAAGATCTTTTTATGAAAAAAATTATTCTTTTTGAACATTATGTGTACTGTTTGGATATTTAGTAAAACAATGTGAACAACCGGCTTTCTCAGTAAATCACGTTTTCTATTCATATATAACAACCACAGAAATTTAAACAATTAATTTTCCGAGGTCGGTCTCTGCATATATATATATATATATATATATAAACACAGGTTTGGATTAGGCTTTGGCTAGTTTAGCATAAGCACAGCAGCAAAAGCACTACTTATATAGTATCAAGCAGTGAAAAATAAGTTCAGCGTAAGTTTTTTTTGATATTGTTTTCAAAATCGTGTTGCGAAATAAGCTCTAGTCGGTCTTGGTTTGTAGGTAACATTAGCAAAAAAGGTAAATATGCGATATAATGTCTCCATAATTGCCTATGACTACTAGTAACGTCATAAAGAAAAATCTGTAGTGAAAAGTAGGCAAAACTCGAATTTGGAGTATTTTATACAAAAGTTGGATAGAGGATGAGAAAGGGCACCATTTCATACAAAAAATTGGCGGTTATTTGATTTTTTGACAAGGGATGGCTATAGCATTACAGTACATATTTCAATTTAAAACTTTCAAGCATTTTTTTGTGACACTAATGGCGACTATGCATAAAACGTGATATATGTTGATATTACTAAGACATGGTTCGTTTACATTTTTTCTCGATTCGCCGTCATATCTTTACCCCTTATTACGGTAGACTGAACTTGAAGATAAAGTTCAAGTACTTAAACTCCCTCTTCCTCTCTTCTTTACCGCACATATTTGATTTGGACACTTGTAGTTATCCAACCATTCTTGAGGCAAAAATTACGTAATATAGAAGAAATAAAAAAGGATAACTTTTTTTTTACATCATAACTCCTAATAAGTACTTTTTCTAATACAGCACATTGAGCTTTAAAAATTTTCACTTGCATTCGGGTTTATCATTAATAGAGATTTACATCAAAAATTTCGTTTTTCTTATTGGCTTCATTATTATCGATTGAATTAAATGTGACAAGGATGAATGATTGCAGTCTTAGGTCGCAAAGCTAGTCTCATGGCGAGCACACACCCATGAGAATCAACCTAGTTAACCCCTGTGTTGCGAGCCAAGTTAATCTCCGTTATCAAGGGTCCGAGTAATACAAACACAATACTAATCCACTTGAGCTTTTAAGAAAACACCGACATTTCAATGCGAAATTGAGTTTTGCCGATATTTTAGAGCATGGTCAACCATTTTACAATTGTTGTGAGAAGCTATCACAGCTTCTTGGTGTTTTTCAGACTTATTACAGAAATATTGAAACCAAAATGCAAAATTACCAGAATTCACGCTTTTTTCTTTTAAAATCAAAGAATATACAGTATTTCTACTAAGCATATTACAATCCACTTTTCTTATATACGCATAAAATTGTGTATACCCCCTTAAACTCATACCACTTTTCCTGTATACGCATTAAATTGTGTATACCCCCCCCCTTAAACTCATACCACTTTTCCTGTATACACATAAAATTGTGTATACCCCCTTAAACTCATACCACTTTTCCTGTATACGCATTAAATTGTGTATACCCCCCCCCCTTAAACTCATACCACTTTTCCTGTATACACATAAATTGTGTATACCCCCTTAAACTCATACCACTTTTCCTGTATACACATAAATTGTGTATACCCCCTTAACTACCCACTTTTCTGTATAGCATTAAATGTGTATACCTCCTTAACTCATACCACTTTTCCTGTATACGCATTAAATTGTGTATACCCCCTTAAACTCATACCTTTTCCTGTATACGCATAAATTGTGTATACCCCTTAAACTCATACCACTTTTCTGTATACGCATTAAATTGTGTATACCCCCTCTTAAACTCATACCACTTTTCCTGTATACACATAAAAATGTGTATACCCCCCCCTTAAACTCATACCACTTTTCCTGTATACACATAAAATTGTGTATACCCCCCTAAACTCATACCACTTTTCCCTGTATACGCATTAAATTGTGTATACCTCCTCTTAAACTCATACACTTTTCTGTATACACATAACATTAAATGTGTATACCCCCCTTAAACTCATACCACTTTTCCTGTATACACATTAAATTGTGTATACCTCCCCTTAAACCATACCACTTTTCATATACACGTATAAAAATGTGTATACCCCCCTTAAAACCTTTTCTATTTGTTGACTTCAAATTCAGTCCATAGTACTCGGCTTGTAATATAATGCAGTCAGGTTTATACTGTTTTTAAAGTTCTGAAATTATTGCGATTTTTCTTTCCTAGATCGACGAATAAAAATAGGAAAAAAAAAGTTGAAAAAATTAGAATAAAAAAGTTTTACCTAGAGTAGTACTTGCACCAAAACAGAAGTGCCAGATTCAAGAGCTCAATGTTATTTCGAGAGGTATTTTATTAGTGGCACCTCATTTGGGGCATTGAGAAAAAAATATCATTTGTGTTTCATATATTTTGTTGGAGATATGAAATACTTGGATGCTTAGGCTTAGGCTAAAAAATGTTCGAAAAATATCGAAAATTTGGTACTTTGCAGCTTTAATTAAAAGAACTGAAATCCACTGTCATTTTACCGTGGTGCCTTAGGGAACGTCAGGATGGGTTCACAAAATCGCGGTTCCAGTCCATGTCTCAATCGAAGTGAAAAAATTGCGTTCCGAAATCCCTCGGGGTGGTTGTTCTCTATCTCTATTTCATTTCGAAAACAACAACAAAGTCGAAAAATATTACGAAATAATTTTGCAATAAAAAAGTCGTCACAGATATAGTTATTATTAGTGAAATGCAGCCATTTAGACATTTTCTAAGTGTTAGTAAATTTATTTCTTGAGTTTAATTTTTTAGTGAAACCAGATGGTGATCACGATCCGCTAGTCTTTTTTTTGTGTCAAAAAACTTTGACATTGACTACACCCCATCAGACACAGACACCTCTATTGATTCAAGTACGCATTCCAATGTTTCATTAAAAGGACTTAGCAACAACAAATCAGCCGAAAATTCCGATAAAGATATTAAAAATAATTGTTTCAGTCTTCAACTAGGTGAAAAACTTACTAAATCTGCAAAAGAGTCCAAGAAAAAGTTTGAAAAAGGTCGTGTAGCTTTCCATAAAGATCACGAAGAAACTGAAACACAGCTGCAAGTCTACAATAAACCCCTTGCCGAAACCAGATGTTCGTGCTTTAAAAAAGAATTGAAGCCGGAAATGCAGTTGACAACAGGTCCTAAAGAAAAAGAAGTTGTGCAAAAGCACTTAAAAAGGTCGGTCTCCTGGGCAGGCGCATATGATGGGGGGGGGGGTTACAGTGCTGATTATTGATTCTAGTCTAAATTTTTTCAACTTGTTCAAAATCAAAATTAGAGAAGTCCTCAAACATTTACATGCACACTGACATATTGCGCCCTGCTAAGAAACATTATTAACCAAGACTGCGTTTGCAAAATTGCAACACCGAGCGTTGCTGATTGCTTACTGTATGTGTGGGAAACTATTAGTGAACTGGATAATGTACTTGAAACTTTCATGCCGAAGATTTCGAAAAGCTCCGTGGGTTAATAATGTGGACCAACGTCGATATTTTGTGAAGCTGTTTGATGTATTTTCTTGAATCCTGCAAAAAAAAAGTTGAGTTTTCTAGATTTTGGTCGAGCATATGAAATGTTGTGTAACGCAGTCGACTTTCGGTGACTTGAAAAGATATGAGCCTCAGAGCTTTAATGGAGGGGAGAGAAGAAACAGGATAAACTTTTTTTCTCAACCAGAGAAAGTTAGAGTTATAGGGAATAGTCCACTGCTTAGCTTAAAAATTATATAACTAAATATTTTGTCAAAAAAGTTTTTATTTAAAAGAGTTAATTTGCAGTTAAATTTGATTCGGTTCGCGTTAATTCGTGTTGGTAAATTAAAGAATGTGAACAGGTTAAAATTTTCAATGAAACCAAACCCCACCTCCCCCGCTCGATTTGGCAGTCGTGCATGTAGTCGCCACAATCACTCGACTTCGTTTCGCTCTACCAGGGTCCTAGGTGGAAAAATGGCCTTAAAAGTGGTTTTCTATTATTGCCTGCCCCTAAATAATATAGATATATAGTAATCTCATTAAAATTGCTTTTATCGATCCGTTTATAGCAAAATTATCACTCCAAAAAACTGTTATTAGCTGATATACTAGTTAACAGTAAAATGATGATACAACAGCACCTACCCCTTTGATTTTGGTAGGACTTGATTAATGTCTAGCCGCCTTAAGATATCTTTGCATTTCTCTCTCTGTATTTTGACAGTCCAAATAGAGAGAGAGACACTGTGTTAGAGAAAACACACAACTAGCACGTGTTCAGGAAAAAGTAGGAGTTTTAAATTGGTCAAAAGAGGTCAGGTACATTTGGTTTGCCAACAAGTGATATACATTCCGTTTTTTTCTAATAGAATCGCACCTCCACCAGAGAGGTGCGCAGTATTGTCAGTAACAATACAGTCCCTGCTCAAAGATAGCATTCAAGTCCTGCTTCGAAAAAATGAAATGTAAACTTGGGTTCCAGTCCATCAGGAAGTGCGACCGGTTTCTCTCTCTGTAACTTTTGACAGTCCGAATAGAGAGAGAAGAGAGGCACTCTGAACTGCACTCAAACCCCCGAAGAGGTTCTCCTCGAATACAAACTTTTAAGATTCTATATTGAATTGAGTAAGATGCGAACTTTTGACTATCCATAGCTTTCGCTACTCCTCGACATGTCGGGCTCAGCCTATTATTAAAATATTGTAGACTAATATACTCTTGGTAGTAGTATATCGAGTCAAAGTTCAGGTCGACAACTAGCACTTCGAGCAACTACGTTTACAGTATTTTCTCTAATAGAGAGCCATAGACCTAATTTGAAATTTTCGGCTTTTGATTTGAGAAATAGCAAGCGGTGCCGCTCTATGAGACAAAAACGGTATGTGTGTAACTAATATTTTATGAATAATAATCCTATTTTTCCATATCCTATAACCAAAATATAGACCGACTTTGAATGACCACATGATTGTATTTAGATATTTCGAAAAAATTTTTACGCACCGCATTGAAAGGCATGCTCTTCAAATTTTGGAAATCCATCGCTTATTATGGCAGAAGCATCCATGTACCGGAAATTAGGGTAGTTAAACCAAAAAAGGTAGGCTCATAAAAAATGGATTATAGAAAAGGCAGGTTTTGAAGTGATAGGGTGCGCCCTATTTTTATCCACATTATCTAGAGAAACAGAAATGGGAAATAAACAGTAAAATAGATGGAAAAATATATACAAAAGAATTCATTTCTAGCCTTCGCTCACGACCATACCACGTTAATGCCAGGCATGGTTGGGCTCGACTAGTACTTGGATCGGAGACGTCCTGGGAATCTCGGGTGTTGTAAGCCAAAAAAAACATTTTTTGTATTTTCAATAGTGTGATTTCAATTATATGCTACATTATACTAATTTTCGCACGATCCAAGTCAAAAAACACACAACTATCACATATTCAGAAAAAAGTTGAAGTTTTTAAGTGGTCAAAAAAAGGTCATGAAATTAAAAGTGGGAAGAGATCAAAAGAATTGTAGATAGGGAATTTCATTTCATGGTCTTCGTGGCTGTAAAAACAGTAGTAATAACATTATTTTTCAGAAGTGGTGTTACTGTAGTATTTCTTACTGTAACAAGGAAAAAATAATTTTGGGATGAAAAAAAAGATCCAATGCAGGGTTAGTAGATAATTCAAACCCTAACAAAAAGTTACTTCTTTTTTGTATAGGTCAAATTTTTTCTTGATATGCCCCCCCCTTCGCGCCAATACAGCTATTTTAAAAGTGTCAAGGATATCTGTTAGTTTTTTTCTATTTTGTAATAATTGATTTAAAAAAATCAATTAAAGATGAGACACTCAAAAATCGATATTGCTCTAGGAAGAAATAATAAGTTAGAGAAAGCGCATTATTTTTTCATCGAGCGTGTTTTTTAAAGTTGTTATATCTTGAGAGGGAAGGGGGGCTGATAAAAGAGAGGAATGAATAATATCGATTTTTAGCGACAGTTCAGGAAATTAGGAAGTGGCGCCCCGCATAGCTTTCATATGAAAATAGTTGTTCTGATTGTTTTGCATATTTGAAAATAAAGCTATAGGTAGCAGATGTTCGAAAACATCAAAAATATTATGTGTTTTCGATTTGAGTTTTTTTTCTATTTGAGTTTTGTAAATTACTTTGAGATATGGCCTTGATCATTTATTGAGAAAGAGAAATAAATATGGAAGGTGTTAAAAAAATTTTATAGAACATTTGGTCCGGCTATAACTTTTTTTGAATTCGCGCCTTTTTTAAATAACATACAGAAATTGTGTGCACATTATCATGACGTACTTTGCATAGGTAATAGCTATCTAACGGCTGTTAACGCTGTTTGACATATGTATATGTAACAGTTGTTGTTGACCTAGGTCGCTAATTTTACCGCAAAATATATAACAGTTGTTTGGCTTTTTCCGAAATAGGTAACAGCTGTTTG